>JAYMTS010000192.1:0-12927 GCA_036898005.1 Geranium phaeum
TCTTTACATATTTTTATTATACAAGGTGAAATGAAAATAAATTATGATCTAGAGGTGGACATGGTTCTAAAGGTGAATCGAATTGGTTAGTTAGGAATCAGGCATGATCCAACCTTTCAGTAGTTAATTATTATAATCATATACGAGACTGTTATGTGAAGAAATGTTTGATTTTGATCATAGCTCTTCGATTCGGTTCTACTTAATTAGAATTGGTTAATTCTTGATTCTTAATTCATGCTTAGTTTATACAATGAATTACACGATTTTTAACTTGAAAATTTTCAATTTGCAATTATAAATTTTAATAACAAAACTAGAATGTTAAAATTTGTTGAAATATAATGTGCAAACAAAGTACTTAACTAAATTATATATTTACGATCTTAATTATTTAATTTACACACTTCTTCCTTGATTGGATTGATTCGGTTTTTATTGGTTATGCGGCAGATAAATTTTAAAAAGAAGGGCTGAAGTAAAATTAAATTAAATTAAATTAGGAATCAACACCAAATTATTAACTATAGCTCTCAATTTTCTGGATCCAATTCAGTTTGGACCAATTTTGGATCTCAAATGACTGCCCCTTAACTAATTTGTTTTTACACTACATGTTAATTAAATTATCCCTGTTTCTTTAAGAACGATAATGTATGAGTTTGGTGAATTTTTATTTCTGTTTAAAAATATCAAAAATTGGTTCATGATTAGGGTACTAAACTTTCTTAACGGATAATAACGGGATCAATTTTATAATTTTCATCCCAAGTATAGATACTTTTTAACATTATTAATTTTGAGATTATTATTCTTATTTATTTTTTTTTATAGAAGCAAGTTATATTAATTAAAAAACGACAAACTCAACTTTAAACCGAACAGTTAAAATTACAGATTAGGAACAAAACAGTCAAGGTTAATCACATATTGATCTAATAGACACGTTACATTTTATATTAACTCGTGCAAGACATGACATCAATACCTAATATAGTATGAAACAACATTGTAAATACTGAATCCGTAAATTTATAAATCGGATCATTTTCCAACCTACTCGATTCAAGTTCATATCTTACGGTATAAAATTTTAAAATATTTAATTTATTTATAGTAATAAATACGAGGCCAAAAAAATATACATCTTGGGCTGAATAATGGACCGATAAAGGCCGCAAACTTTAAGCCCCGGCCCATTTGAAACTTTATCTTCATCTTCATCTCCGTCTCGCACAGTCGCACTCCAGTCCCAGTGTATATCCAAATTTCCTGAACTCTCCACTCTGTGTTTCTGTTTCTCAGCACATTACAGTTACACCAACACCATTTCTCAAATCCCAATCCAAACCCAAAGCTATGTAATTCCTTCCTTTGCAATGCAACAAGACACAGTCCTCAACACTCTCTTCTCCAAACCCAATTTTCCCTCACTTTCTCGCCCGAGAAAGCTCTCATTCTCCTCCAAATCCAGCCTCTCCCTCCCACTAAAACCCAGCAGAACCCAACCCCACGAAGAACCCATCGCCCCCAATCTCCCTCCGGCCGATGAGTTCCACGAGAAAATGCTCTACTTGGACTCCATCGGCGTCGACTACTTCGCCGCCATCTCCGAGCACCCTCCCCTCGTCTCCGCCTCCCTCTCCGACATCAGATCCACCGTCGATTACATGACCTCCCTCGGCTTCACCGCCGTCGATTTCCGCCGCATCGTGTTCATGTGCCCGGAGGTGCTCTCCACGCGCCTCGCCGACCTCATCCCCGTCTTCACCTTCCTCCTCCGCGAGGCCAAGGTCAACGGCTCCGATCTCCCGCGGGTCATCCACCGACGGCCCAGATTGCTCGCCTGCAGCGTCAAGCACCGCCTCCGCCCCACCCTATACTTCCTCCAGAGCATTGGCATTTTGCAGGTCAACAAGCACACCCATCTCTTGTCCTGCAGCGTCGAGGACAAGTTCGTACCCCGAATCGACTACTTGGAGGGTGTTGGGCTTTCTCGCAGGGACTCCTTGGCCATGTTCCGGAGGTTCCCGGCGCTTTTCTGCCTCGGCATTGAGGGCTGTTTTGAACCCAAGTTGCGTTACCTTGTGGAGGAAATGGGGAGGGACTTGGAGGAGCTCAAGGTGTTTCCTCAATACTTCTCTTTTAGCTTGGACAACAGAATCAAGCTTAGGCACCTAATTTGCTCAGAGAAGGGTGTTTGGTTGTCTCTTCCTGCAATGTTGAAGACCGGCGAGGAGCAGTTTCAGCAAAAAGTAGAGGTATGTTGCAATGCTCCAATGTAGATTGTTACAATTGAATTGCCCATGATGATCATTCGGATAGATGCACGTTTGAATCGCTATCACATGTAACTTAAATGTGGCCTCTTGATGATTTGTCGGGAATCTAGGATTTTAGAAATTGTGTTAGCAGCAATGCTTTGATGTCATCGGGAAATACTATCTTGTGGTGGATAGATTGCGATGTTAATTTTGTATAGAGTGACATAATTGAATTGTCTATGGTGATCGGTTGGATACGAGCATGTTTGTGTCATGATCACATATGCAAGTTGAGAATGCGGCCTCTTGGTGATTTGTCGGGATTCTAGAATTTTAGAAATTGTGTTTGCAATGCTTCGATGTCATTGAGAGTTTCTATCTTGTGGTGGATAAATTGGGGTTTTATGATCATTTGGATACGAGCATGTTTGTGCCATAATCACATATGCAGGTTGGAATGTGATATCTTGATGAATTTTCAGGAATCAAGAAATTGTGTTTGCAATGCTTCAATGTCATCGAAACTACTATCTTGTGGTGGATAAATTTTGATGTTAATATTTATATAGCTGACTTGATTGAATGGCCTGTGGCTGTGATGATCATTTGGATATGAGGATGTTTTGTATCATAATAACATGTAGGTTGGAAATGTGACATCTTGATGATTTTTCAGGAGTCTGGGATTTTAGAAATTGTCTGCTACTGTTAATGATTATGTGCAAAATAGATTTTACCAGTTATTGAGAGGAAATTTGATGTATATGCTCCAACTGATTCCTGATGTTTTATAGGGGAAAATGAGGAAAGCTGGTAAGGAACTGTATGTACGCACTTGAGAACTGCGAGTCCTAACTTCACTTGCTTGTCTCTACCAAAAACACATTGGATTCCCCATGCACTAGCTCTGGATTGGATTGAGATAAGTCTTCAGATTCATTTGATCTTGTAGTTTAGGCATATGATATGTTGTATTCATGTTTTCTATAGTTGTCAAGATGAGAGAATAGAATAGAACTTGATTTCGGAAGCATATTCTAGTTTTTCCTCCTACTGGCTTTGAATGATGGATTTTGTAACCATGTCCAAAACAATATATCAGCGCCAGGAGAGGTTCAACTATATCCACTTGTTTGGAAGAGCAAAGGGACAATATGAAGAAACTGAAAGCTGTAGGCTAAAGCTGATCAGCGTAAAAATCTAATTTTGGACATATAATGTACTATGAAAATTTGTTTATTCGGAGAGATGTTACTGTATAATGCTGATCCGGCCACTTTGTCCTTTCGCTTTCTGATTTGTTCAATGATCTGTTTTGAGATTCTGAATTTTATCTGTTGATAGTAAGAGAAGCCTGTACCTGAATATGTAAATGCTAACGGACCTTGTTCTTGGTATTTATGGTACTGGAAGCAACCTGTTGACACAAATTGCATGAAAAATGAAGTATATCTACAGTGGGAACATTGAAGCTGCATATCATTGTTGATTCTGTTTCTGAGTGGTTTGCTCCCTGATTTTTTCACTGATAGAAGCATACATGGATAGTTAGATAACATAACTGTAACAAGCTACAAGCCTCCCCAAGAGTTGCAGATTGCAGCATATAAAATGTAAATTATATGGTTGTTTTTATCTTTAAGGAGAATGTTTATTTTTTGAAAATTACACTGAAATATACTGTTTATCTATTGAAAATTACGTCATAAAATATATCTACTCTTAAATCTTTCTCCACACTTCCAACTAGATCAAACCAGACAACTTCACCATAAAACAACAATGTGATGCTCGGGAACATCATTCAAGGAGATTGTCTTGATTATAAATATTGGGTTTGACGTAAAAATCTCCATCTTGTTCGATTAAACATATTATAAATTTTGATCTATTTTTATATTTAATTATCACTTTTTACAACACTTGGTTCCATATATCTTCACTAATTTTCTTTTTTCCTTAACACATGTTTTAGGGAAAATTTTACTTATCTTCTCTGAACTTTTCACGATTTTCACATTCCTCCCCTGTTAAATTAAGTTGTTTTGTAGAGTTTTTATTAGTGTCACGTTTGTCACTTAGGTCCAATGGTATGAAATTAATGTTAAAAGGTCCAAAATGACCTTAACTTACCATTAAATTTTCAAATAACTGTCATTCATTCTCGTCACACCCATATGAGAAATTTTCCAAACTGTAACATATGACGCATTGGACTGATACCCAAAACTCCATTGCCATTGCCATTGCCAGCGTGCCTCTCTTCGATCTCGTATCGAATCGGGAAATCGGCTTCGCACGCGACGGTGGGTAGCAATTTGATGGTCGTATACATGAGGGAATGGTTATGTGGGTCAGCGAGGGTTGGGCACTGGGCCTGCCAATCGAAGACCTTGACTCTTCTCCTTTTTCATCGTCTTCTTCCTTATGTCTCCTCAATCTCTCTAGTAGAGATCAACAAGTTCAAAGCTCCAAACCAAACCCATCAATGGTCGTCGCAAACCTCTCTAAGTTCCACCTCCCCACCACCCTCTCCCACCTCCCCTCCCTCCACAAGCACTCCCTCAGACCTAGAAAACCCTTCTCCACACTCAATATTGCCCCTAAACCCTCCTTCCCACGCGTCTCAAACTCTAGCCGAGTCAATCGAACCCACCAAAACCTCCGTCGCCGTTGTCCAAAAGAAGGCTTCGATGCTGGAGATCACGATTGAGAGGCTCCTCGTGCCGCCAAATACTAAGGTCCCGATTAACGGGTCCGGTGGATTGCGAGCAAGGGTCTACAACAACAAAAAAAACTAAAAAAACGTTGACTTTTGACCCAAGGTATTTTTGCCATTTTCACAAAAAATAACAAAATAAGGTTGACTTTTGACAAAAAAATTAACGCCGTTGGATCTAAGTGACAAACGTAACACTAACGGAGACTCTACATAACAACTTAATCTAACAAGAGAGGTATATGAAAATAGTGTAAAGTTCGGAGGAGGAGATAAAGTAAAATTTTCAATATAATTTAAGAGGGATGTAATGAGATTTGCTATTTGCATAACAAATGGAGTGGTAAATTGTGAAAACGAAAATACAGTGGTGGGATAGCGTAATTATGTAAAAGTGGACAGGGTGGAGTGGAATTATGAAAAGTCGCGCCCTAATTTGGTTTTTTTGTCTGACGGCAGTTCCCTCCACATCCATCCCAAACCAAAAATTCCCTCCTACCCTTCCCTCTCCTCCTTCCTACACCCAACCACACACACACACACACACACACACCCAACCAAAACCCTCTCTCTCTCTCGATTTCTCCATCCAAATCCAGGCACCTCCGTTAGATCCGTCGATTTCCCAATGTCCGGCGGTGGCGCTCGAGCCTTCAATCGCCACGCCACGGCGGTTTCCGGCGGGCAGCAGGCGAACAAGAGGCACCTTGCCTCCGCCTTGACTAAGCCTTCCTTCACTTCCTCCGATGGCTATCACCACTTCGCTCCCGCTAAGCTCGCCGATCACGCCGCTGAAGCCATCGTTGTCAGATCTCCCGTCAGTTTCTTCTTCTCTTAACCATTTTTACTTGTTAATTCTGTATTGTCCATGACTGTACCGTGATTGCTAACAGTAAAATACTACTTCACCGTTCCATCTGTTTGATTTATTTACTTGTATGCTTAATTCGGAATCGGTGAGAGTTTATGCAGTGTTGAATTTGGAGTTTCTGCTCTTTTTTATCGTTTTTATTTGATTGTATTTGTGTACACAGATACAATGTTGCTTATGAACTTCATAACACTATTGTAGTAGTGCTTCAGATTTAAAATTATTTGCCTGATGAAATGAGTGTTTGCTAGCTCTGATTGTCTACCTATCATTGATGTCATGAGGATTATCATTCGTAAAGTGAATTTGTCAACTTTGGATTTGGTTAATTTCTAAATATGGTTTTATGATTGAGCTCACAAGTTATGTACGCCTAAAATGTCATCAACAACCTTGCTTTTGGGTATTTTTCCTGCACTGCAATATCTTGGTGATTTTGTGGATGTCATATTGAAGTTGAAACCCATAGGCATAGCTTTGGTGATACTGAACAAGATGCTTCTTCAAAGCATGAATTTAACCTATCGTTAAAGGTCTTGGTTGATCTGGAAAACATGCCTTCTTCTTCCCTATGGTGTTTGTTCTACCTATGATTATGTTAGTCCTTCCAAGTTTTCAACTGATACACTACCCTTATCTTCTATGAATATCATCATTTTGCAATTAAAGAAAGTGGAAAGGAAACTATAGTCTATAAATTCCTTTCGCTACTTATTATGGCCTCGCATGAGTTACCTACAAGTGGAACGTCTTAAACATTGAGATCTTGTATTGGGTATAATTTGTACTTCTTCAAGAACAACTTGAATTTGATTTTCTTGTGATTTAGTTGAGTTTTGGTTGGATTGTCAAGCTTCCATTTCATTTAAATATCATCCAACCCTTTTCAGTTCAAGTTATTTGCTTACGAAATGAATCCCATGTAATAATATACTTTGAGTTGAAGTTTTGAACGTATCTTCTTCCCCTTTCTCATGGACATGTGTAAATTTACTGGTATTTCATACAGCAATTGAAACGTAAGAGTGAAACCAACAACGACAAAACCCATTCTACGGAGTGGACTTGTAGTCCTGGACAGTCTTATATGCTCAACAGTCCTTTCCAGACCCCTGTTTCTGCAAAGGGAGGAAGGATATACAACAAGCCGAAATCCTTGAAGGGTGGTAGACCTGTGCCTCAGACACCCATATCAAATGCAGGTGAGTGACAATATTTGTCATATTTTATGGTAGCATTTTTATCTCTGAGAAAAAGCCTCTGGGATTAGTTTGAATAGGAGTTTATATGCTGTACACTTCAACCCACACCAAGTCGAGAAACACCATCAGAAAAAGGAAAACTAATACAAGGTTTCTATACCATGCAGTGTCCCCTTGTGCTCTTACTCCTGGTACTCCAGCTGGTAACTGCCGCTATGACAGTTCACTAGGTAACTTTTAAAGCGTTGGCATTTGAATAAGCTATTTATATTTACATGTATGGAAAGAATGATAATAATGTGCTAGAGAATTTCAGGTCTTTTGACAAAAAAGTTTGTCAATTTAATTAAGCACGCAGAAGATGGTACTCTTGACCTAAATAAAGCAGCAGAAACTTTAGAGGTAATCATTTTGTTATTCGAAGCTGCATGCATGCTTCATGTCACCCTTACTCATGAATATTTTTAATGATACAGGTCCAGAAGAGACGAATTTATGACATAACAAATGTTTTGGAAGGCGTTGGTCTAATTGAAAAAAATCTTAAGAACAGAATACACTGGAAGTAAGCTAAAGAGTTGCCAATTTCTTAACAACTTTACGTGGATGATGTTACTTCACTGCTACATTTGAAAACATAGGAACTTATGTGGGGTTGTTTTGGATAATTGATTAGGGGAGTTGATGCTGTCAGACCAGGTGAGTTGGACAGTGACGCTTCAACATTACAGGTATGCTAGATTAATGGTCATCAGGAACTATGTTACTCAAGACATTGCAGTATGCACTTGGTGAATGCTTGGGCTTTTGCCATAACATTATTGTTGATGACATATATCTCACTGGGTAGATGAGATAACTTTTGCGATTCTTTGGCACTACATAACTTATTTTCCCCACAGGCAGAAGTTGAAAACCTTACTATAGAAGAGCAAAGAATCGATAATCAAATAAGGTTATATGGATGATTGCTTTTTATAGCTGTTGATGTGCTTCATTGAGTTTTTTGGTTGATATTGATGCTTTGATATTGTTGCAGACACATGCAAGAAAAATTGAAATGTTTGAGTGAAGATGAGAACAACCAAAAGTAAAAGCTTTTCCCTTCATCCTGCTTATTCTTGTTCCTCTTTTGATTTTGACACTTCACTTCAGTATGTAGTCAATGGTGATAAATCGAACATCTTTCAATATTCTCAGGTGTCTTTTTGTGACTGAAGAAGATATAAAGAGCCAACCTTGCTTTCAGGTTCTTTGCTGCTACAATTGTTTTTAATTAGGACACTAAGATGTATAGTACATGTTTAACAGTACTCAAATCACTCGTGCATTTTTTTAACAGAATCAGACCTTGATAGCTATCAAAGCTCCACACGGAACCACCCTAGAAGTTCCAGATCCTGATGAAGTAGGTGGAAAGCAAAAATGTTTATAAGTTTATTTTTATGTTTTCATTCATCATCGTGAATTGTGATGCATGATCTACCTCGTCAGGCTGTTGACTATCCACAGAGGAGATACAAGATAACCCTTAGGAGCAGTATGGGCCCAATTGATGTTTACCTTGTCAGGTATTTCCCGCCACTGTGCAGTAAATGTTTACTTTGTACACATTTATAACCCTTCTTTTTCCTTACGAATACTTGATGAATATTATTAGTATGTCTTCCATTTTCTTTCATATCTCGTACTAATAATACCTTACATATGTACTTCAGTCAATTCAAGGAGAAATTTGAGGATGAAAATGCTGTTGATGCCTCTGTAAACTTCCCCCTTGCTTCAAGTTCAGGATCAAGTGAAAATCCTGTAATAGAGATTGCTGCAGCTGAGAGCAGTGTAAATGAAATTGAATTGCTAGAACAAAATGCCCCTCAAATGTGTTGTGATCTTAGTAGCACTTCACCAGAGTTTGACGGGGGAATGATGAAGATTGTTCCTTCAGATATTGATGTAGGCACATGTCTATATACTGCAACACACATAATTTATGATATTTTGCAAAGTACGTATATCCGATGGCTAAATGTATTGTCTAAACATAGTATTTCTTGTTATTGTTGCAGATTGATGAGGATTACTGGCTTCTATCAGAGGCTGGAGTTACCATGACGGATCTGTGGAAGACAGATTGTATCCTTTTGAGAAACTGCCCCATTGTTTTTACTTCTCTTAATGTGAAATATGCTAAATTCCTTGACTCTCTATAGCTGGTCTTGACTGGAACGGAGTTGATATTCTTCACGATGACTTTGGATTGGATGATGTCAGTATGCCAAGGCCACAAACTCCACCGTCCGGTATTTCTGATGTGCCACCTGCCGTTATCAGGCGATGATACCAATCTTGTCAACAAGCCAAGGAACCACACTCCCATACCAGAAGAACAAACTTCCATGTATGTCCTTTTATGTGACCGTGATCCTGGTTTTTCCGGTGCAAGATATTCCAACGAGTTGCTCGATATGCAGACATCAGGAAGCAAATACGGCTGGGGAAGGATGTGTTATGCTGTACAGTGAGTAACACTTTCCCCCCAATTTTTCACTTTACATGAAATCTCCATTAAGAATTTAAACTGTGATATGGTCAGTGAGGGTGTGAAATGAACTATGAATTTGTGCATTAAATCATGTCAAGGCACACAACACAACACATGAAATATGTAAGCTAAATCTTGGCCTAGAATAAAATACAAGGTACAGCATAATACTGTGATTCTTACTGGATTATATATAGTATGTTATATATTTGTCTTCCAGGAAGGACCTGGATAAGTTTATGATGTGCACCCACCTTCTTCAAATAAATTATTGTGATTACAAAAATTGATCCCTTTACAAGTATATACATGCCACCTTGGAAGCATCTGGGTAGAGACCTTTGTTACGTGCCAGTCAGGTCAAGAAAGTTTGGTTTGTGGGTCTCGCACTTGTGACCAACAATCTCATCTGTTTCATAACCCTAATTTAATTTTGGATTTGAAAGTATCATGCATAGTTGAATACATTGGTACTCTCTTGACTTCTAAAGGCAGCCACTATGGAACACGAGTTGCACGAAACATGGTCCCATGGAGACTCGGAACATTGAAATTGACCTTCTCAAGTGTTTGTTTCTTTGGAAGAAACTAATGGCCTACCAAAACAAAACAACTTTTTTGGATCACAAGATTCTCTTTGCGAGGAATGGGTCTGAGACGTGTCGTTCTATGCCACTTTTTTCTTCAGATTACATTTATCATTTCATATGCTATGGCTGATTCTTCGAAAATGATTTTTTAAGTGCTCACAACACACCAACTGCCCCATAAAGCTCCAGTCATTTGTTTCTTCTCACCTATATAATATACAAAAACATTTGACATGCTTTAGGAGGTCGATGTATTTAATTTTCATTACAGTGGAGCCCGTGAGCTTGCTTTAATCATCCTTATTAAACCCTAAACCTCTCATCATAGAGCATGAGAAAAAAAAATATAGAGACAATAATTGCGCTGTTTGTAATTTAAAGCAAGACGCCTATTTTGAGCAGAAGAAAAAACATTTCCCTTAAAACCCATTTGTGCCATGGATCATCCCTCCTCTGCCGTCCGGCGACTAGAGGTCCCGGAGAAGCTCTACCCTTATGTCCTCTCTAGCCCGCGCTCGTATGGCAAATCCTCCATCACAGCTCCACCGCCTCTGAACTTGGAGTTCCTCTCCTCGTTGCAGTCATCTCTAGCTTACACGTCTCTGAGAGACGTCCTTCCCGCCGGAGCAGCCCTCAGCTCCCCGACCGCCCTCACGCCCAACTCAGCAGCCTACGAGATCTCCATCCGCAACCGCCTGGTGAAGCAGGCCGCTTGGGCCTACCTCCAGCCCATGTCCGCCTCCCCCAGCTGCTCCGGCAACGGCTACTTCCACCGCCTTCGGTGCCGTCTCTCCGGGGCCAGCCC
Source organism: Geranium phaeum (assembly GCA_036898005.1). NCBI lineage: Eukaryota > Viridiplantae > Streptophyta > Magnoliopsida > Geraniales > Geraniaceae > Geranium > Geranium phaeum. The sequence continues at coordinate 10,994 of JAYMTS010000192.1, forward strand.
CGTCACCGCCTGCCTCAGATTCATCAAGCGCAATGTCTTCTCCGCCTTAACCAAGGTCATTGATGGCATGCTTAGAATCATTCGGGTCCGGCATTAGATTACCAGAAATATAAATGATCTTGTATGCATTAAACTGTTCATTCGGTTTCAAAAAACATACCGTTTTATTTAATATTACACAACGTATAAATGAATCTGAGTGAAAAAAATGGAATTTGTACAATTTTGGGGTGACCATTGTTCAGTTGTTTAGATTAGATCGGCGGAGTTTGAGTCGGGTTTGGTAGAGGGCGTCGCTGATATCGGCTGGATCGCCTGATCTTGGCGTGGAGCTCTCGTCGCTGAAGTCAGATGGGCCCAGCTTGGATCTCGTGGGCGTTGCGATGGACGAGTTGGTGCGGTTGAGCTTCCCCGGCGACGGTGGCGGCGTCGGAGGCCAGTTCTTGGCTATGCTCGATTGCCTGTTGTTCTTCAGAAATGCCAATCCATTCCCAACCGAAGAATCTTTTGGGGCGTCGGGTTCAGCTGCTTTACCCTTCTTCTCCTGCAAATTACAATGCCGCCGTCGTTACAACATATATAACAAGGACGACAACTTGGGAGGGTTTAGTGATTTCGTTCCCTGTTTGTTAGATCGAGAGTGTCAGGTCTCTATCGAGTTCAGAGATGTTTGCCTTGCAGGAATGACGACATGGTGAGTTTATGACAAATTTAACGATCATGTCCTCTATCTCATCGGACAGGAGGAATCAAGATCTTTTTAGGTTACGAGATTTTTGCCTCTAATAGGGATGACGACGTGACAAGTTCGAGACAGAGTTAGTGTTATCGTCTCCGAAGTGTTAGATGAGAGATATAAGTATGTCAGGTTTGAAGGTTTTTGTCTCTATTAGAAATTAGAGCATGACTGGTTCAGGATGGACATCAGATTGGAAATAGTGATCTTAGTTAGGTTCAAGTAGGTGAGTTTAGAGTAGATTTAGTGATCTTGTCCCTACCCATCATATCAGTGACATCGGATTTAAAGATTTGCCTCTCTTAGGGTTTACAACAAGGCCAATTTTAATTGGATTTAGTGATATTGTTTTATACACCATCGGATTGGAATCATTGAGCCTTCGAGATTTCTGTCTCTTAGGGATGAGAACGAGGCAGGTTCATGACGGGTCCTATAATCCCCATCTCCTACTCATCGGATTAAGTAATTTACTGGAATCGATGTTGTTACCGTGTAAGTATTGCTGGTGGCGCGAGAGGACTGGCCAGCCATGTATTGAAGAACTTGGAAGAAAGTGGATTGGCCAATCTTGGCGAAGTTGGACCAGTAAAACAGGAAGTAGTCCCAAGCTTTTGCCCTCACCTCCATCAATTTCCTGTCTATCTCTGTTTCGTGCTTTGCCATGTACGGTCTGAAAATGTTTCCATATATGTGCGACGTTCCCTACATCAACAAAATTGTCCCATCATTACCAAACTAACAAATGACTTATGAACAAAATTTTGAATATTTTAAACGTAACTCTTAACACCTGCATTACCTTGACTTTTGGGTACCACAAGTATACGAACAATGCTAGTTTCAGCTCCCCATACATAGGCAACCTTTGCAGGAATTGCACATGTTGATGGTTAAATATATTGACAAGAAAACATGTGATAATTTCATATTCATACCCATACAACGCACCATGAAATGAATATGTCACCAATCCTCTCGATGACACTAAGAATGGCCACAAGAATCCTGCCAAACACGACTCAAATCAATACATTTCCATGCGCTAGACGAGAAAAGTGTGCAAGTGCAATAAGATAGCCTATGGGTCGTTAAGCATTTGTCATAAACTGGTGAATTGATTTACTCTGACACCCTCACTTACGTGCAAGCCGATTTACGTCTGATAGAACCAACATCTAATACCATGTCAGAAGCC
>JAYMTS010000193.1:0-12912 GCA_036898005.1 Geranium phaeum
TCGGTCCTTATATAAAGAAAACATATTCCCATGATAGGGCAAAAATCACACACAGTGCTCATCAATTCAAGACTCTTGTATAATATGTCACTCTTGCTCTTTTGAAATTCTTGGAGTGTGATATGATATGTATTGATTTTCTTCAAAAGGTTTGACTTCTCACCATCCAAGATTATTTGGCCACATATTTTTGTATTTGTGACAACACAATTGGAACTGTCTTCTTATGATTCTCATACTTTGTAATTGCATCTAATACATGTATTACATCTGCAATTGCAGGTATAACATGTATTACATCTTCAAGATGTTCCTCAACTCTTGATGTTATCCCCCTCCCTCCACCCTAGCCTGCCCCTCCTTGTGAACCACTACCTCCGCCTCACCCTCTTCAACCCCTTCCGCCCCGCGCCCTATCCATCTCAACATGTCTCCTCTGCCACCCCCTCTCCATTGACTATCACAGTTTCCTAGCAGCTCGATTAGCGCCTCGCCCACCATGAATCGGCGAGACCGCACATCCCCTCCGCCCAGCGTCCCACCCTTGTCACAATGAATCGACGAGACTGCACGTCCCCGATCCCCCATCGCCGATTAGCAACCCAGCCCCGCTCGAACCCCCCATCTCCCTCCACCACTGCCCACCCTCCCCAACTCCTCCACAGCCCGTGGAATTGCTCCCCACGTCCATCCCTTCATGGAGATTGTTCCCCATCTCGCCCGACAACTCGCCGAGACAAATCTACAGATGTAGAGATTAGTGCGAAATTGGGAATCTCCCAATCGCTAAACCCTAGCCGCAGGGTTACAGACCACTTCTCAAAAATAATTAAGTCATCCTTTCTTTACAGTATTATGTTTCCTAATTTGGTTATGTCTTATTGTTCCCTATATAAAGGAACCTTCTCTTGTAATTCTAAATCTCAATAATACTATCATATTTTAGAAATTCAACATCTTTCATTGAGCAATGAATATAACTAATTTTAGAGCTAAAAAATAATAGGAAAAAATTGTAACACAAAAGCCATAATCCTCAATTTGCAGATGGGACAAAATGTCTGGATTGGAATCACATTTGTTGTTACACGCCATCAACTACATCCAGAAACCTTACTTATTTGAAGTACTAAAGGAGTGACTACAACTGACATTAACCCCAAAACAATAGCAGAGCTATGATGTGTTAAGCTTCCACAATACAATCTAGAAGGAAATACATCAAGCTGCTTCAACTTCGGGTTTTGGATCACTTTCTGTTGATCTCGTTAAGCTTGGTGTGCTTTCTATTGATTTTTTCACATTTGGAATATACCTCCAACAGCGCTTATGAACTCCGCTGATTTTCTTGGGAGCATCTGCAGCTGGCAAACCTGTATAAAGAATCAAATGATAAAGCCTTTGATACAAATCAAATAACTTCTAAGTGCCAAGATAACAAGGCACGAGAGAATTACATCAGCAGGCTTTGTCTTTTGAAGAACAATGTATTCGCAGAATGAAGGTGCATTAACAAAAACAGCTTGGAACTATAAACAGAGGTGAAACATCTTACACGATAAAGACTCATCCAAATTCAATCACCTCAGATGAATAATTGTCAAGGGTCCGCTGGAAGTTGAGTCAGACTATAACTACTGTAAAATGAATCATGTGCTTATGCTCCTATTCAGGTCATCTTGAGCCTTAATGATGCAAACATCTATGCTAAATTTCCCTAATCCCTAATTCCTGATGCATTAGTATAGGCTAAGTAGGTCTCTACGTACATAATACTTTTGAGACAGTGACACACTCTGAGTTTGTTCAAGTTGCATGCCACCATACGTCAATTATCAATACTTGTCAGAAAAAGGAGAAAGCAGAAACTATACAAATCAGCAAAACTGAAACTTATCAAAACAACCTAGATAAAACCAAATCCAATCGCTATACTCTTGACTAATCAACTGTAAGCTCACCAAAGTTGAAGGTAAACGAATCATGTGATAATGAAAACCACACATGAACATGTACATAGATGTCTACAAATACATCAACTACAACCCGGTTACCTCTCATATTAGACTTTCAATACAACATCGTGCAGAAACCAGAGTTAATTTATTTAGCCCACAATCATACATAAGAAAAACCATCTCTACACAATAACATCTACACTTGTATCAACTATATTGTTAGAATTTATGCTTTCTGTATAAAGACAAAACAGCACCCCGCATAACATTCAAATTCGAGTAATGAAACGTAATTGCAAGTAAGAAGAAAGACTGACCATCCTTGTAAGCTATCCCCCAGGCCTTGCCATGCTTACCACTCTGCAATAAAAGCAACCCACAGATTGTTTATATTCCAAACACTGCCAAGATCCACATTCAACAAACTAATTCTCCATTTAACTATCACGAAAACAACGGCAAAACATATACTTTTGGAATTCACACAAAAGATTGGGCTAACACTAAATACAGTGTCTCCCCCATTTCCCTTGCATCCATAGCAGAAAAAGATAGGCTAAAATATACTGTTTAACCTTAATCCTCCTATTCCTTCATTCACCCAGAACAGAAGATTGACAAATTTCCCTCATTTTCTACACAAAAACAGAATAGTAATAGTAATAGTAATTAGAGGTGAAGGAGAAAGAGAAAGGGGACCTTGTAGAGATTGATTTTGGTGATTTCGTAGGAGACCCCTTTCCAGTGGGTCTTGGCCATGTGGTAGCCAATGCCCCAGTTGGGCAAGAAGTGAGCGACCTCGATGAGGTTCTTCCCTTTTCTCTTCCGTTTCTTCAAATCCGAAGATGGATTAGGGTTTGGAGGAGAAGGTGTGGGAACAGAAGCTGTACTGAAGCTTCTCAGCAAGTTGAAGGAGCGTCTCAATAGAGTATCAGTCGATGCTCTGCTTGCCAGACTCGCCGCCATTTCAGATCACTGCTCTTCGACTCTGTGAATGTGACTCGATGAATGAGGTTTTAGGAGGGTTCTCTCTTTTTATTTCATAATTGACCTCGTTAAGTTTTAATATTCCTAGGCAGACCCCTTAACTCTTGATTTTTAATCCTAAATAGTTATGCATCTTTTTTAAGAACCCCATTTTCATCAGGGGAATATGTAAAAAAATGCAGATAATATATTTGAATATACATAAGAAATAATAATGTTTTCATGTGTTAAGATTTATACTTTACATTTTTTTTATTATATGGTCAAATGTCTTGGAGTAGCAGCATAAATGGAAGAAGGTAGGCATCAAACATCAATAAGTTTATTTTATTTTAGTTTTTTTTGAAAGGGAAATCAATAAGTTTATTAGTATTGCATCCATGGTTATGTTATTTTATTTTTAGAGAGAATAATTTTTTAAAACTTATATTAATACATGAACCATGCTAATTTAAAAGGAAATGACCAATAACTTAAGAAGTCATGGTCAAATTTTTGGATCGAGACAAAGTAGCTTCTCGTATTTGGTTCTCTTGCTCGTCGTAGCATTTCATTATAGTGTTTTCCTCGTTTAAACTTCTTGAAATTGCAATTTCTTCAAGCCATGCCATATAATTCATGTGGGAAGCTTTCCAGTACAAACAAAAACATGTGTCCTAACGTATGAGCTGTGTAAGATGTAGTGTAACAGTGTGTAAGGTGCAGTGCAAGGTGTGGAAGGTACAACTTTACACTACTTAGCTTACAAAGTCAAAAAATTTGCACGGATCCATCACCTTACACACTGTTGCATTACACCTTATTGTACTAATCTCAATCTCATGATTTTTTTATCATTTAAGACTTTTTTAAGGCTATTGAGTCAGTTGCTCCCCTTTCGTGTTCTATTTCTTTTTTTCATCCATAAAAATCTGCTGATCAAAAGAAAAAATGAAATTGCTAGTGTTATTGTAATCTAAAAAAAATAAGGTTGTTACTATAGTTGTAAAACTCATCTACATGACCAGCTTTACAAATGAAGAACGAGAAGAGACTAATTTATGTTGTGGATTACAACTGATTTTCTACTCCAAAATATTGTAGTTAATTCATAATATTTTTTTCGATGATATTATCTTATATATAGGAAAGAAATCAGCTACAAATTAAAAACAGGTGTTCGAGTTGTAGAAGGTGTAGTACAACATTGTCGAATGTGCAGTGTAATGTTGTAGAATGTGATGGACACGTGCAAAAAATTTGTACCTGTAGATTGTGTGGTGCAAAGTTGTATCTACTGCAACCTTGCAATGCACTTTCTATAATGTTGCACTACATTTTCTATGATTCGGACACTTGTTTTTAATTCGTACTATATTATATATATACTATAGCTTTAATTAAACCAAGCAAGAATATAATCTTTTCTTCCGTTGGTACTGACTACTGAGTAAATACAAGCTTCATAACTATAAATAACAGGACTCTAGAAAGAAAGAGACAGTGTTGTTGTTCATTTCAGATTTTGCAAAGATGAGTGACCCCAAATATGGTTACCCCTACCCTCCTCCCCAAGGTACCATACCCTCTATCTTTCCTCTTCCTTCACAAAAACAATGTGTTATTTGATTTCTTGTCCTCAATCATGCAGTTTGGTTGATTTTGGCTTCAAGTACCATGCATGTCACAGCAGATTAAGTTAACAACTTTAGATACAGAATAGTGAATTTATGTTTCATGTGAAAATTGATTTTCAGGATATTACCAAGGACCTCCTGTAATGGCATCTCCACAATATGCTTATGGTCCACCTCCACCTCCCAGGAGAGAACCAGGCTTCCTTCAAGGATGGTACTTTCTTCATCTTCCCTTCTTTTTTTTGAAATTTCCAATCTTGTGATGTGATTATTGGTTATTTTGTTGTTGCAGTCTTGCTGCTCTGTGTTGCTGCTTTCTCGTTGATGAATGTTGCTGTCAATCGAACCCGGATCTCCTGGGTGAAAGCCAGATATTCTGACCTCTAGACGACAACGGATCTTGTTGTTTACATGCTTAGTACAAATAGAATAATTAATATTTGTATTTTATGATTATATCAGAGCAAACTATATTTCCACATTATTTGCTAATCATTTATAACAAGTAGCTGATTGGAATTGATTGATTTAAGGTATAAAAACACTTAGATATCCCAATTTATACCCACAAAGGTGGAAACAATGTTAGGTGCAATGAGTTATGTGACTATATCATGATTTTTTGTATCATGTCGTATGTGAGAGGGAGCAGTACAAGAAAGTCCTATTTCTAACACCATAATCTAAGTAACTTGCTAAGCTGCAGCTGTCGCTTGTAGCAGCCCGTTGTGCCTCAGCAATGGCTCAGGCGAAGGTTCGCGCCCTCTAAATTCCACAAAAACCTGTGTAACATACCATCACTACATTCAGCCAAACAAATATAACAAGGCCTTCCATAAACAAGAGAAAAAAAGTAGCATTTGCTAAACCTCCAGAGGTGCTTTTCCGCCTCCAAGAGCAAGAACTGTCTCTCGGAATCTGTGACCTGTATCTCTAACAGCCTATTGCAGAAATAACCAAAATTAGCAGCCCTTCCACGTGTTACACTACAACTCTAACAATCAAGTACATAACAAACCACTGCAAAAGATTGCAAGGATCCTTTCATTGTCCCCAAACAATCAGTCCCAGGACCTAAGATAGACTAGTAATATGATATGCCCACTCTCTATTACAGATAAAATCATATGGAAAACCATGCACAAACTTCTCGCTCATGGCAAGGCTTGAACATGTTTTTCAAGGTCATTGATTTCTCATGTCTAATTGGTGAATTTTACCATCTCACCTACCCTTATCCATGATACTTATCAATTTTGGCAATGGCCGATTGTTCTGATAATGCATTAGGCCTTTGGACTTCGGCCCTTCTATTTAAATCTCTAACAGGGGATACAGAAAGCAATGTCTGCCAGACTGAGAGAGGATGTAACTAGATTACAACTTTATATTAATAATTGCATTTAAGAGATATTGGTTCCCCATACCTATGATCTGGGATTTGAGCCTTGCAAATGGGAAAGCTATTCCCAGCAAAGTAGTTCCCCGGTTTAACTTGGATTAAACCGAGGGTTCTAGACCCCGAAAAAAAACTTGCAATCAAAGCTATAAGATGCAAGGCTAAAAGGCTATTCTGGATTAGCACTTTCCGCTATACCTGGTTGTCGTCAAGTCCAGCATCCTCAAATGCTGAGAAAGCATCTGCTGACAGCACCTCTGCCCACTGCAAAAATAAAAGGTCTCTCCCTCAGAAAGATGCATAGCAAGGGGAAACAAAGGAAAGGAAGTGTGGATAATAAACAAGGACATAATTCAAGAGAACAGAATCTTATCGACGAACCAAGCTCATGCTGAAGTTCAGTGTCGATAACAGATAACATACACTGACCATTCTAGTTATCCTAACATTGTAAAATTGAGCATTAAAAATAACCCTAGCAAGACTTTAGTCCACATTGACCATCACTATTAGAACACATTATAATCAAGAGTAATTTTGATATGATCATGGGGCTAGTACACTATAAAGAGCAAAAGAATTACCTTGTAACTGTAGTATCCCGCTGCATATCCACCTGAGTTCTCAAAAATAATAACAATAATTAGAAAATTAACATTCAAGTCACTCGTTGAGTAATATTGAATTTTAATTTGGCTACAGATATTGGGAGAAACACCAAAACCAAAAGATCAACCTTATTAGTTGAATGTGACTATCGCTTTATACATAGTTAATATTCCTATATGGGGTGTATGTTTCAACAAGTAAAGCCTGCACGTGAAGGGGTGGAAATACTCCAAAATGTACTAACATTACATTGGCAGAATAGCAAACCTGCAAATATATGGCTGAAACTGCAAAGGAACCTGTCTTCAGGCAGTGGAGGGATGACCTGTGTTCTTTCACTAACCCTCCGATCAAAATCAAAGATAGATTCTGATCCACCAGGAACATAGTTTGTATGGAGCTCCAAATCCAAACTAGAAAATTTAATCTAGGAAAGAGAAAATTGCAATCAATTAAAAAGTATTCATATATCATTGTGGAAATCTATGTATTCAAACACTACAATCTATTGGCCTGAACAGCACGCATACACGTTCACAAAAAAAATGTAAGCTACTTTCTTAACCACAACAATAACAATCACCACATGTGCATGGTAGGCCTGCCAAAGACTTAGTTAATACACGAAAAATGAAATAATTCAAAGATTACTGGTATTCAGAATGTGTGTAAAAACAAGTTCTCTCTGAAAAATATCACTTCATTAGTGTGTAATTAGCAAATTACACTAAAGATGTAGAATTACAAGAACTTTGCAACAAACCAATGCCTCATTGATATCTTTTTAAGTTGATGAATCCCCCAAGCCAAAATATTTGTGCAAACCCCAATAGTTTATCACTGAACCAAAATACTTGTCATAGAAATCCGTTTTCTACAAGGGGTTGATTTGCTTATAGTAGAGCATGATTCTGAAAGTTCAATTTTTTATTTCCTTGATAAAGGTATATCAAATCTAACTCGACCAAAAGGGGAAATATATGGCAATAAAATCGATGCAGAAAATGAAATCCCTAAGTTAAGCTTACACGAGTACTGAAACCAAACTGGTGATTAAATAGTACCTGACGAAGACTTTGAGAACCTGCACGGTAAGTCCTTGCTGCAAGGAGTTTTTCATACACATCTTCAGGGAGACTCTCCCCAGTTTCATAGTGCTTCGCAATGCCCATCAAAGTATCTCTGAGTAAGACATGAACAAACAATTAATAATTGATAACTAAAAGATTAACATGTGCATATTCCTATCAAAACTTGCTTAAATAACCGGTCAAGCACTTGAAATTGGGTCCTGGTGACCAGGTTTCAAGTCACATATCTCTCTCATCTTTAATCTCACAAAATTATTTTTGGGCCCTCTCTACCAACTAATGTTGGGTCAAGTGGCAAAATTAAAGCTCCCTTCATCATAAGGGAGGTCTTGAGCCCAAATCTTGATACATTGCTGATAAAAAAACATATGCATATTGCTCAAACTGATACGTAAACTATTAAATAATATCAAAATATAAAATTAGTAATTGCCAAAAACTTCTTACCAAGTTACCTATGCATAAATGTAAATATCCAATACAGCCAAAGTAAATACTAATAATAATGTAGACATTTTTAACAAGAATACCTGTGGTAACACCAGTTTTCCATGAATTGAGATGGTAATTCAACTGCATCCCACTCTACACCACGAATACCTGCAACTAGACCTTCGTCCTGTTTCGTTAGCATATGCTGAAGTGCATGACCAAATTCATGGAATACTGTCTCAACCTGCAAAAAAAATCATCTATTCATTAAACGATAAAAAAATCACTAAAAATTGCAGCTTCAATTAAGTGCATTCAAAATTCTAAGATATTCGCGATCATATAGATACACATTCTAAATCCAGAACTATCACTGAATATTAAGGGACTAATTTTCTGATTAGTGTTTTAGACATTGTTTTCCCCTAAAGTTCCAAAACACGCTGTTTCCAGCTAAGTAAGAGCATGAACAAATATGCTCCTCCAACTCAGGTTTAATTGCGAGCATGAATAACCACCTAATACCTCACTCGGGTTTCATTTATTCAAGTCAGTTGTCAGCATCTTGATAGACTCAAATTACTTTAAGTTAATATTATTGCACCTAAGTCTAGAAATAGACAATTCAATATAATGACCTAAAGCCAAGTAATGTAATTTCCAACTTGTTTCAGTGAATTTGAAACAACGATACCAATCAAGTTAGTTGAATCGATTGATGTCTCATTATTTCATTAAGTATAATCTTATTTGCGATTTACGAACAGCCTAAAGAAACAGAGTACAAGTGTATCCACTGTATACTAAAGCCCACCTCCCGAAATGTCATAAGACTTGGCTTGTCACCCACGGGTGGTGATTGGTTGCAAACCATATGAGCGACAGGCAACCTTGCACAAGTACCATTGCGTGAAAATACACGACTGCGGCCAATAACCTCATCCATCCATGCACCACCTCGTTTTTCAGATGGGCGAGAATATGGATCAAAGTAGAAGTACGCAATAGGACTGCCGGAAGACGAATCTTTAACACAATAGAATTGAACATCCTTATCCCAAACCTGGATATTAACAATGACATTAGTACTCTGTCATAAGTAGAAAAGAAAATCACCAAATCAGAACTTAATTAGAGAAACTACCGGAGCTAAACCATCAGCTGGCTCAATACGAATTCCAAAAAGTTTGTCTGCGAGGCTGAAAAGACCATCCATAACTCTTGGCAATGAAAAATATGGCCTTAGCTCTTCCTATAGCACACATGTGATGAGAAACAAACACACTTCAGTGTTATAACCCAGAAATTAGTGTGCAAAAACGCCATTAGAAAAATAGAATGTGAAATCAATCATCTATATCTAATAGGACCAGGATGAAAGGAAATGGATCAAACCTATAAAGGATTTGAACTTAGTGTAACTCACCCGTGATCTTTAGAATGCACATGTGTCACAAGCAGTCACACCAAGCAATTCAGCAGATAAAAGTAATGCATAATAATTACAATATTAATTATGTCCCTAAATCCAAACACAGGTGACACACACACACAAAGAGGAGAGAGAACCTCATTGATATCGTATTTTGACTCACGAAGCCTCTCAGCCCAAAAGCTGAGGTCCCAGTGTCTCAAATCATTAGCTTCTGCTGCACCTTGCTCCTTGGCAAAATTTTGTAGGTCTTCATGATCTATGAAAGCCAAATGAACATATCAGCTTGAAAAGTGCTAGTTTCAGATCATAGAAACTTAGAACCGTTTATGAAAATTGGATAATTAATGGATATAGCTTCATCCATAAGGTTATTCTGAAGTTTGTTACGCAAAGAGTTCAAGTTTAATACTAACTTAGCTGATGGATGAATTTCATTTTTCAGTACTGACTAGAAAAGTTACGTGATCATGTCCACCAAATGAAGTCTAAATTCAGCAATATTTTCACAGATCCACGGTAATGGGGTACAACAACAGTGTAAGTTAAATTCCATTTCAAGAAATAGAACAAACATTCAAACTAATCCTATCTATAGTAATGGTAAACTAAGACAATGTTGAGTTAAATTCCATTTAAGAAATAGAACAAATAAGTAAACAAAACCTGCCGGCAGCATTTTTATAGGAAAAGTACAAACCGAAGAAAACAGATGACAGCAATGAAATGTCATTTCACACAAACAAAGCCCGTGTGTATATTTAATTCACCTAAATTTGAAAAGATATACTTAATAGCAAGGAAACTGGGGGCATCCAATGTTCTATTTTGGTCCTATTAGATAGCTGGGCAGCATCCTGGTCCTGGTCCTATTAGATATAGATGGACTGGGCAGGAACTGGGGACATCCAATGTGCAGGAACTGGGGGCATCCAATGTTCAAGATATACAGAGTTAGCTAGCTACCTTTAACTGCAGGATCCCAGGAAGAACTGCGTAGCTTTTCCAAAAGTTCTTGTGCTCTATCAACAGTAGCCATTTTGGTTGCCATGCTTACCTGGTAAAATATGTTTCGGTAAGACTATAAGACGAATGTATTCCCGACCATAGCAACTCTATGAAAGAGATGTATTCCTAAACATATTTGGTCATACCTCAGCATAGTTATTGTAGTTAAGAAGTTTAGCCTTTTCCAACCTAAGCTTCAAAATTTGGTCAATGATTGGTGAATTATCCACATCTCCACTTGAGGCACGAGTAATATAAGCTCGGTAAACTTCCTCACGCAAGGTTCGGTTTTGAGCATGCTGTAAGATGGGGAGAAAACTGGGGGCATCCAATGTGAATACCCATGGCCCATTCTCAGCTGTTGCATCCTTGTACCCCTGGCAAGACAGAGAAACGAATAAATACAACAGATAAAACAAAGCACTTGGACAATCACAATTTAGATTGCTCAATACCTTTGAAACTGCTGTTTGTGCAGCCAAACCAAGAGCACTAGCAGGCAATCCAGCAACATCTTCCTTGTCTGTTATTAATTTCTCAAATTTCTTTGTTGCAAAATACTCATATTTTGCGGGTACATTTACATGTCATATATATTCATTGAGAACGTACAATTAAAATGGGCAAAAACTAATATTTTATCATCCAAAACAATGACTTTTTCAGCTAACTTATCAAATTCTACTAATTAATTCATCACCAACTAAATTATCAGCTAATCATGCCATGCAGAGCCAATATTAATATATTATCATCATATATACCACCCCTTGCACTGCATTAATGTTCACATCAACAACTAGTATTTTTCTGTGTGACAATATTTATATCATAGATATATAGCTTATATTTATATTAGAGATTTATAGTTATGATTATTATGTTCGGGATTATAGTGATTATGTATAATAAAAATATTTATTATATATAGGGTTTTGAAATTTGCCTCAAACCTTAGGCTATAAGCTAATAATCCACATGCCATTCATTCGAGTAAAATAGAATAACACTAAATGCTAAAATGAATAAATGATAATGTGAAAGTGTGTGTATGTGGTAGCTTAAGGAGGCTTTATCTGACGAGTGGTTAGGGGTTCAAATCGATTTGTATTCACGTGGAGATTGGGCTTGAGTGGATTAATCTTCAAAACTTATAAAGAGTAACTAGAAATTTCAAAAAAAATTAGAAATAAATAATCATAATTGTTAATTATTATATAATTCACCAATACTATAATCTGTACTGTATGATATTGTATTATTCTGTTGTAATATGGTTCTCCTACTTTAGAGGAATATATTCTTCTACATTAAAGCCACTAGAGGTAGATAGAGACTGTGTATTTTTAAATTATCATTCTCGTGCCATAACATAGAAAAAGAAACCAAACTATATATTATATGAGCCTCAATTATTTCACATTATATGACTTTAATTTAATTATGCCTCACGAAAATAGTCTTTAACTTGAATTTATAGCTTGAATTTATAGTTTACATTACTTGGTATTAAATATCACCTGGATTATATTTACTTGTAAGAAAATGTTTAAACAATCAAAACTATTTACACTCATACATATTATTCCTCTATAATAAAATTGAATTATAAAAACTATATCATATTTGACTTTATACGATTTGTACCCAGTAACTCATTGGTCACACTCATCACATATTCACTGACATCGGTCAAATTTTGTGCATGAAAGCAATAAATAAATAGGTGGCCCTACACAATATTTGAATATAAAGATTAAAGAAGTAGCAATTATTGGAGAGGCAAATTCATGGACTTACGTATTCACATTCCAATGCATTGTGACGTAAGTAAATATTACCCATGAATTTCTTCACATGAAACCAAACAACAAGTGACCATATAAATATCCAAAAAATGACAGAAGAAAATAAATAAAAATCATATTTTTTTTCTTCTTCTTCAAAAGAGTGACTATCTTTATTATTCTTAATTATGAATTTAAATTGGCCGCACCGTCACTCTTCCATTACCATAATCGGCGGGTAAAGGTTGAAGCTCTGAACCCAAGTAAACACCAAAAGCACATACTGATACTGTACCAGTTTCTTCGTTTTTTTCTCAAATTCTGGGTCTTGATTGTCGGTGGATCAGGAACAGCTCTGAGCTCGCCACTGTACCTCTTTTTCTCTCATCTGGGTAGTGATTTTTATGGCTTAATTCGTTGCTGTTACTTGTGATTCTCTTATCTGGGTTTGAGGAGTGGGGCTGGGAATGAACATTGGATCTTTGATTTGAGGTTTTTCTGGGATTTTGCATTCGGTTTTGAAGGATAAGAATTGGGTTCTCTCATTTGCTGATTTCTGTGAGTTTTGCATGTTTTGGGTCATTTTGAAATGA
>JAYMTS010000194.1:0-12886 GCA_036898005.1 Geranium phaeum
TATTATCAGCAGATATTCTAGGCACACCAATGGTATATATATATTTGGCTATTGAATGTAACACACACAAAAACTTCGATTCTCAACATATTTTCTCTCTTGTGATTTACTTTATGGTATCAGAGCCTGGTTCTAGGTTTTGATCCTGTAACCCTACAAAACCCTAAAAATGGTAGACGGAGACAAATCTTCTTCTCCCCATGTTATCAAACCTATTTACGCTCTTTCCACCCAAGATGGAGTTGGTACAAAAATTGTCCATGTCCAATTCAATGGGTCGAATTATGTTGAATGGTCGAAAGCTTTTCGCAATGCTTTAGGTGCAAAACGCAAGCATGGTTTCATCACTGGTACGGTCCAACCTCCTGCTTTAAATTCGCCCGACTACAATGACTGGTATGTTGCAAATTGTACAATTATTGCTTGGATTTTTAATTCTATTGAACCATCTCTTGGCTCTAAAATCTCGTATAAAGAGACTGTGTTTGAGTTGTGGGAAGATATTAAAAATAGCTTCTCTGTTGGGAACGAAATAAAAATCTACTCGTTATACTCTGAGGTCGCCTCGTGTAAGCAACAACCCGATGAGAAGGTTATGACTTATTTTGGTCGTCTCAAGAAATTGTGGGACGATATTAATGATTATGACCCCCTTGATGTTTGTGATCTCTCCGGTTGCAAGTGTGGTTTACACACCACTTTACCAAAGAAACGTGAGAAGGCTCACATTCGGTCTTTTCTCATGGGTTTAGATCCATGTTACCAGACGGTACGATCTCATATACTTGCTACTGACCCTCTGCCCTCTTTACAATCTACATACTGCCGCATTGTTCAAGAGGAGGACAGTCGCCTTCAATCCATTGAACCGGCTCCAGCTATAGCATTCGCGGTTCAAGGACACGGGGCTACTAGCTCTTCTTCTCGGCCTGACAGGAAGTTTTGCTCATTTTGCAAACGTACGAATCATGATGAGGAATATTGCTGGGAGAAGCACGGATATCCTGAAGGTCGTGCTCCCAAGCGTGGTAATCGTCGTGCTGGTACAACCGGACCTGCTGTCCAAACTACTGCTTCACTGAAAGCTGCTGCTACCTCCACCAGTCATGCTAATGTTGTTTTTGGTGAGACTAATATTGGAGCTAACTCGGTTCGTTTGAGTGGTAAGCGTCATCTCATATGGCTTATTGACACGGGTGCTTTATTCCATGTCACTGGCAATTTCTTTTTATTTCAATCATATCAGTCTATGACACCTCTCGCCGTTGGTTTGCCTGACGGTACACGGTTGCACGCCACTCATTGTGGGCGTGTCAAAATCAATGACAAGCTGATCTTGGAGAATGTCTTATATGTGCCGAACTTTACTTGCAATCTTTTATCCGTGTCTCAACTTTTATCCTCTCAAAAATTGACAATTCATTTCACTAACTCAACTTGTGTTATACAGGACCCTACCTCGAAGACGAGGATTGGAGTGGGTGATGTATTGGATGGACTTTATCAAATGCTAATGGAGGATTCGCGGCGTGTTAATGTGATCGAAGGTGGCAGCTTTGACATTTGGCATCAACGTCTCGGACACCCTTCATTGCAAGTTATGGCGTATTTACCTCAATTTAAGCGTCATAAAGATAATTTCGGGGTTAAAACGTGTGACATTTGTTTTCGTGCTAAGCAAACACGTTCCTCTTTTCCGTTAAGTTTCAATAAAGCTTCTATGCTGTTTGGTTTAATTCATGTCGACGTTTGGGGGCCTTACACACCCAATAGGGCATGTGGCTCAAAGTATTTTCTTTCGATTGTTGACGACTATTCTCGTGCTACTTGGGTACTCTTGATGCGCACCAAGGATCAAGTTCCCAAACTCTTACAGGATTTCATTGTTCTTGTCAAACGGCAATTCAATTATGATGTCAAAATTGTTCGGAGTGATAATGGGACCGAACTAAAACCTCTACAGTCATATTTTCGAAGTGTTGGGATTGTGCACGAAACTTCTATGGTTCGCACTCCACAACAAAATGCTCGGGTTGAACGCAAGCACCGCCACATTCTTAATACGGCTCGTGCTTTGCGTTTTCAAAGTGGGTTACCAACTGATTTTTGGGGGGAATGCGTTCTTACCGCTGCTCATCTCATCAATCGCACCCCTACACGTATTTTGGATGGCAAAACACCTTATGAACTATTGTATAATACATTACCTGATCTATCTCTCTTAAGGGTGTTTGGTTGCTTGGCCTACTCAAAAAATTTAACTCCGTCTGATAAGTTTGATACTCGAAGTTATCGTTGTGTATTTATTGGTTATCCGTCTGGCAAAAAGGGCTGGACTTTATTTAATATTGACACAGGGACATTTATTCAATCTCGGGATGTCCGTTTTATTGAAACAGAATTCCCCTTTCTTGATTCATCATTTGTTCCAGCTGAAAGTGAGTCCTCTGATTTTGACAATGATGCTTTGGCCTTTGTTCCCGTTGAGGACGTTCATACGCCTGAGGAATCAGCTCCTCGGTCAGACTCTGATCCCGCATCAACTGCTTCTGATCCCGCAACTTCTGACACGGGGTACAGGTGCTGCTGTCAATTCTGAGACACGGGTTGAGAGTGAGGATGTTATACCCTCTGCTGAACACGAGCAATCTGGTACGGTTGCTGAAGAACTTGGGCGAGGCAAACGCACTCGTATTCCGAATACTAGGCACTCCGACTTTGTTAAATGGAATCACATTAACACGACCGTCCTCTCGGCTCCTCCAATCTCCACATCCAGTCCCGTCTCAGGTAGTATCTATCCTTTAACACACTATGTTAGTTGTAATGCATTTTCTGCTCCACATCGTCAATTTCTTGCAGCCATTACAGAGGATGTTGAGCCCAAATCATTTAAGGAAGCTATGAACGACCCTCGTTAGCGTGACGCTATGTCTGATGAAATCACTGCTCTCGAGTCCAACAACACTTGGTCAATTGAAGAGCTCCCTTCTGGTAAAAATGCCATTGGCTGCATGTGGATATACCGGATCAAACGCAAATCGGATGGCTCCATTGAGCGGTTTAAAGCCCGCTTGGTTGCTCTTGGTAATAGACAAGAAGAAGGGGTAGATTACTCGGAAACATTTGCTCCTACTGTGAAAATGGTGACTGTCCGTACCTTTCTTGCTGTTGCTACAATGCGGAAGTGGGAATTGCATCAGATGGATGTTAACAATGCTTTTCTTCACGGAGATTTATCGGAGGAAGTATTCATGAGGATGCCACCTGGTTTTAGTCGTGGAGTCAAAGGCATGGTTTGTCGTTTACGTAAGTCCCTATATGGATTACGTCAAGCTCCACGTTGTTGGTATGCTAAACTTACACAAGCTTTACATGGCTATGGTTTTATTATGAGCTCTTCTGATAATTCTTTATTTACTTATCAACATAATGGTGTCGAAATACACATTCTCGTTTATGTTGATGACTTGATAATAGCCGAAAGTGACTCTATCTCTATCTCGGCCTTCAAAGATTATTTGGGTAGCTGCTTCAAAATGAAAGATTTAGGGCAGTTGAAGTACTTTCTTGGCATTGAAGTGGCACGTAATTCTTCTAGTATGTTCATTTGTCAGCGCAAATATGCGTTAGATATTTTGTCCGAAACAGGTCTCCTTGGTTGTAAGCCCGTTAGTACACCCATGGACGAAAATCATTCTCTTGCATTAACTACTGATTTCATGGAAGATGGTACTCAATATCGAAGACTTGTTGGGAAACTTATTTATTTGACTCTCACACGCCCGGAATTGAGCTATTCTGTTCACATATTGACGCAATTTATGCAAAAGCCGACATATTCTCATTGGGATGCAGCTTTGCGGGTTGTTCGATACTTGAAAAATAATCCGGGTCAAGGCATTTTATTCAAGGCTGATCGTCCGATGGAATTGGTTGCATATTGTGACGCTGACTATGCTAGCTGTCCGCTTACACGTCGTTCTATCACCGCTTATTTTGTATGTCTCGGCGGTTCTCCTATTTCTTGGAAAACCAAGAAACAAGCCACTGTCTCGAGATCCTCTACAGAGGCTGAATATCGTGCAATGGCGGCAACGACTTGCGAAATTCTTTGGCTGAAGGCTTTGTTGACCAGCTTCGGTATCCGTATTGAGGGTGCTGTAAAGCTTCATTGTGACAATCAGTCTGCTATTCATATAGCTAACAATCCCGTCTTTCATGAAAGAACAAAACACATCGAAGTAGATTGCCATTTTATCCGGGATGAAATAAAGCGAGGCGTCATTACTCCTCAGCATCTTCATACGCACTCTCAGCTTGCCGACTTATTAACTAAAGCCTTGGGTCGTCGACGCTTTGATGATCTCATGGACAAGTTAGGCATTTCGGACCTCCATGCTCCAACTTGAGGGGGGGTATAGGAAGATATTTTCCACAATATCTTTTAGTTATTTTGTTACCTTAATTATAGGTATATAGCATATTATCAGCAGATATTCTAGGCACACCAATGGTATATATATATTTGGCTATTGAATGTAACACACACAAAAACATCGATTCTCAACATATTTTCTCTCTTGTGATTTACTTTATTCAGCTTCACAAGTACTCAATCTTCTCTTAATTTCATTATTGGGTCATACCTATATCAATTTCATTATTGGGCCATACCTATATTATGATTTCTCATCCTTTTATGAATTTGTGACCTCATGAGCAGTGAGGGTTTGGGATATGAATATTTATGATTTGAGGGCTTTTTTTGTTTTATGGTTTACCAAATTGCATAATACCAAAACTAATCATTGCCAAATCAAGCTAAGTTTCCGGCTAGACAGTCGGTGAACCGCTCATCGGTACTCTTTCATAGGGTATGAGGTTGTGCTCACGAGACTCTCAACGGATGGGTGTGTGCAATGTCTTGTCGGTAGTTGGCAAGGTAAACCCATACCAGTGAGACATTAATTATCGTCGGTTCTAGGTTCACCTAACCAACGGTAAGACTTCAAAAGACCAACATTTGACCAACCCCTTGACATGCACACACCAACCACTTAGCTAAGTATTATATTGATTCAAATCTTATGTGTATAGAGCAACGATCACATACTAACGAGATGGAATTGTCCGAACGTCCAAAAGTGTAAAATGTGTAGTGCAAAATGGTAGAACGTGATGGACCCCTGTAGAATGTGTAGTGCAAAATTATAAAACGTGATAGACCCCGTAAAATCTAAAAAATTAATACTGTAGAACCTTGCTGCCATGTATTATGCGCTGGGACAACGCGTATTCAAATCCTCACTGATCCAACGATTATAGAACACTTAGACATTCGAACGTTCTACAGTCATTTTTACTTGAGTGTTCCCTCATATATATTATATATAAGACTGAAAAGTTAACAAAAATGACATCGTACTATTCATCTTTAACCTCTTACCACCCAGAATCGAATTCTTCAAGATCGAACTTTTATTAGCATTAGGACATAACTTTATCTTCAAAGTTTTGATATAGTGATTTAAAAGCCAAAATGCTTGAAAGTTAATTCTCAACATGTGTTTATATCTAAGTTATATTCAAATATGAAACAAATAAAAAAACACAAAATTGAGATTTATATGTTCTAATTGAGTCATGTGGTTTAATTTAATTAGTGTATTTTTTGTCCTTATAAGTTAAATGGGTTGATTTTTTTTAGTTCGGTTTCCAACGCCTTGGTGTGCAATAATACTAAAACATATGTATTTTTCAAGTGGATCAACGTGTCTTTTTCCCTTTGAGCTATCACCAATGTTTTCTTCCTGAAAAAACACCAATCGATCTTTTTTCTACCACCCTCTATGGCTATGGGCATGCATAACACAAATGAACGCGTCACTTGTATATTGCAAAGTAGATAATCGCAATACATAAGTAACATCGTTTCTCAAGTCTCATCCATTAAACTAAGACTATAAATAAGGTGACAAGTCCACATGTAACAAACCCAATTCATCTTATTACACTCAATAAAAAATTACACCAAACAATGGCTGCTTCTCCTCCTACACTCGTAATCACCCCAATAACCTCCCAATCCACAGCCACCAAACCCAAACCCAAACTCATTATCACTCCCGGCCCACTCCGCCGCGAGTTCCTCTCCCTTGCGGCCCTCTCGGTGTCCCCTGCGACGGACGAGGTGAGGGACGGACCCGAGAGTTGCGGAGACGGTGTCGAATAATCAATCCCTCGGGCGCGTGTCGTACGTTCCGGGACGTGTACCCGACAAGGCTCTCTTGAGAGGAAGATAGATTACAGATCATTCATCATTTGGGGCTATGTAAATCAAACTCTTTTTGATGATGATTATAAGGATTATTCACTTATCTTATACAAACACTTTCATATCTCATTTTCCCACAGCCCTTGAAGCCACAAAAATCATTGGACAAATTTGACTCAATCCTTTGCGGGCGAGGGCGCACTCCATTGTATTAGAGTCCACTTTTTTTTAAAAAGCAAACCAAAGATTCAATTAATATCACGACCGACAATAAACTTCGCACTTGAAAATTGAACGTCATCCGCATACAGTTTACAAGTAAACAGTAAATGAACATCGTTAACAACACCCTAGCTCTTTAGACAAACTCTAGGTAACCACGTCGGACAAACCGAC
This sequence comes from Geranium phaeum, assembly GCA_036898005.1. Taxonomy (NCBI): domain Eukaryota; kingdom Viridiplantae; phylum Streptophyta; class Magnoliopsida; order Geraniales; family Geraniaceae; genus Geranium; species Geranium phaeum. The sequence goes on from JAYMTS010000194.1 coordinate 6,674, forward strand.
AACCACTAACTAAACACCACTAAAACAACTAAATCGGAACAAATCGACTCCCGATAAACACTAAAAACACAACAAGGCCAAAAAAAGATAACCATTCCACCTTTCTCGGGGAGACATACTCTCATCTGAGCTCTTGCATCTCAGCGAGCATTGCTACTCAAACATCTCCCACGGGGTACCCGATAATCACCCAAACAAGGGATTCTCGGCGTGTCCCAGATCATAGAAACCTCACAGCTCGAAACTGGTCTCAGTTTTACCTGAGGAAAAATCTGAATGAGCCTGGTAGAACGGCCACCAAACCATGAAGACCGACCAACTCTGAAAACGCGTCAGATATGTAGAGGGAAACAAATATGTGGTTGAAACCAGCTAATCAAAAATCTCTCCAATCTACGAAACTCGCCATCAAACCGACAGGTCAAACCGGTCGACATCAGAGTGAGCCAGTCTGAACAAAGAAGCTGCCGGCAGAAAAGACCACCGGCAGAAGACCATAACCAACCCCAGCCGCCGGCGACGAAACGCCGAGAAGAAGCCCTGGCGCGCCAGCCACCGCTCCTGACGTCGCCCTCGTCCCTCACGCGCCAAACCGAAGCTCCAAAAGACCACTACCGTCCACATCTGGAAAAAAAAAAAACATATCTGGCCAGCTCCAAGGCCACGTCGAAACCGCCCCACAATACCATGCGCCGTTGCAGACGGTCGAGAACCAGGCTGGCCGCCGGTGCGCCAAGATCAGAGCTCGACGGAGCCGGCGGCGGCCCAAGGACACCAAGTGGAAAACATGCAAGAAGAAGAGATATGCTTTTAAGAGAGAGAGTACTAGGTCCTTGGTGTTGATGGCTATTAGTGTGATTTTTTTTCTAGAGTCCACTTTTGATCCAAAAGACTGTATTATTCATAGAACTTTGACCGAGTGAAATTCCAACCCATGCATAATTTTTCATTAGGGTGTCAGCTTCACAAGGTAGATCAGTTCTTGTCTGAGCTCCAATTTCAATATATTTTAAATTTTTCTTTCCAATTTTGCCTCTTGGTTAGTTTTCTCTGTTGTTCTTTTATACATTCGCTTTTTTCATTATGTATCATAATTTTCATACCTATGAATTTGTTGCTCTGGTTTTAAGATCTATTCCCATCTTTTTCATAATGTTATATTTTCCAACAAAAAAAATAGAGAACAAGCACTAAAACTAATATATCAATTTTGATTATAGATTGAGAATTGAAGCTTAACACTAAAAATCAATATTGACCCTTTTGAACAAGGATTCCATTATTGCTAAATCCATGAAACTTGTCCTAGTTACTAATAACACCCAAATCCGTGGATGCGTTGATCAGCTGTTGTAATTTGAAGTGAAGAGAACCTTGATCCGCAAGCAAAGCAGCCACAGAACCCACAAATGCAGCATTCATGTAAGTGGTGGGTTCAGAGTGAGAATAGTCAGATCTCTGGTCCTTGAACTGGTCATTTGAATCAGGACCTCCCACAATTGCCCCCACATGACTGTTGGGATCGGCAGAGCTCGAGCTGTAGTAGCTGGAGTAGCCGTCGTTACACCCTATCTTCCCGGGATGAGCTTTGATTGATGGCATGGAAGAGCCTCTGTGGTGCAATTGCTTTGGATATGTGCTGCCATATCCCACCATATATGACATCTTTTTCGGGTTGTTCCCTAGTATATAGTCCACCTGATCAAAACCACAACATTTTCAGACGTGCATGTCAGATTGAGAGGATCTACACAGAATGTGAGGCATATGAAAGCCACTAGGTTCTAAGACGTTTATCAAGTAGTGATATGGCCAGCGACGAAGATATGATTCAAACGTTCGAACAAATTCAGACAGAAAGTAAAGCATCATCTCTCCGAACCACTCCTTAGGATTGTTATTCTTATATCGGTTTTCACTCTAAATTTCTCTGTACTGTCTTTCTTTATTCATTGTACTGTTTCTAGGTGTTTCCTTTTCCCATCTTGGGAATCAGTTTCTCTATTTTTTTAATATAATCGATGATAAGAAAAAAGTAGTGATATGATTCTCATTACCTGTGATTTTGCAAAGTTTCTTATTTGAGTGGTAGAGAAGTGGACAGACCCGCATTGGATTCCTCCAACACGAGCAGAGTTTAAGGTTTTGGAGTAGAGGAACATGACCATGGAAGAGGTTGTCACATACTGTAGATTGCTGCTATCTCTGATGTACAAGAGACCACCTTCAAAACGAAACAGTTCACAGTTAACAACTCAAAAACCATGCATACAATAAATTAGTATTATGTTTAACAGACATAATTTGTACCTGGAGTTGTTCTGATCTGCGAAGAGCCACTTCCGGGCATCAATGCACATATGAATGACTCCGCGTCGCTCTTATATTTACTCAAATCACTCTTTCCACCATAAAACTCCTGAAAACAGAAGGTGTGGGTAATCAAGTTATACCGCCTCTGGTCTTACATCTTTGATTGTGACAACAAATTCAAATTACCTTTGCTAGAAGTGTCTGAGCCCCGACAAATTTGTTATCCCAGCTGAACTCAGAGACTGCCTGACTCCACCCCTTGTTGTTTGAAACATAGCTCAAGTATTTGCTTTCGTCTGTCGCCTTGTATAGCCAAGCCGCTGCCCATAGTAGCTCATCCTTGAAAATAATTCAAGAATCATGCATGATCAGTAACAAAAAATGATATTTGCATATTTATAGATAGATAAGCTATTAATTAGTAAGTACCTGATATCCGGAAAAAGAGCAGTAGAAAGGGCAAGATGCTGAGTAAGATCCTCTGTATGTGTCTGCGAATTGGAACAGCTGCCAAGCAAGAAACAGAAATGACATTTTGTAAAGCTCATATATAAATGAGTCAGAACTCGGGTTGTTACAGTTTTTGAATGGCTTAAGAGGGTGGCGGAATAGGTGGAATTAGCCCCTTTGAAGGCAATGGAAGCAGCAGCAAGAGCAGCAGCAGCATCTGCAGCAGCCTCAGAACCGGGAGAGGAGGAGGTAATCTTGTAGAGAGTTCGAGGAGTGTCCATGTCTTCAGGTCTCTCCCAGCACTGGTGATCACTGTTCCCATCACCCACCTGAGTGTAGAGAGTGGTGGGTGAAGTGTGAGCAGCCAATAGGAAGTCAGTGCCCCAGCGGATCGCCCTACGGAGGTAGTCCAGTTGCTTGGCGGAGGATAGGTCATTAGGGTACTCCACAGCCGCCCAACTCAACAATGTCACAGTAAATGACATTGGCCAACCGAACTTCACATTGTCCCCAGCATCATAGTACCCTCCCACCAATTTCACCTACAACAAAAGTTATATTGCTCAAGCACTAAGTTGGTTGGTTGATTGTTGATAAGTAACAACTCATGCTTGTTGATTAAGCTAGTCTTTTGAATTACACATGAAATATGTTGTATGTGAGCCATGCATTAGATACTTTAGCCCACAAATGTTGGCTCCGGAAAATAGACCAAACTATAATATCATCTAAAACTAAAAGATCAAGGTAACGGTGGAAGTTGAGACTTGTTATTTAAACACGGACACCTAGGGTTGTCCAAATATAACCGAAACTACTAGGCAAAATCAACTCGAACAGAAACTCCATTGGTTCGATTTTGCTTTACAAAATGAGAATCGATAAAAATTAAATCAAACCGAAAACAGATCGATTTGAACATGTGAGAATTTCAAATAAAAAGGCGGTACCAGCCCAAAATGTGAGAGTTTCATGAAAATTGGTTTAAAGAAAATGGTCTAAACTGTTAGAATTTCATTAAATTCGGTTTATAACAAACCGAACCAAACTGAACCCAAAACTAATAGGTTAAAAACTGAACCGTGAACAACCCTACGGACACCTATGAATAACGTGACTTATGATTGTGCATACATTGTCAGGGTTGCCATCAGAGAGGGCAGAGTCTGCCCTCCACTTGACTCGCTGGTCGGAGGGAAGCTTGCCAGAGCGCTGGCCTTCGAAGAACAAGATGGATTTGGAAAGTGCATCTTTGTAGTCAAAGGTAAGGCTCAAATGGGTAGGCAAAACACATAACAAGGCTAGAGTAACAACACCAACACCAACTTGATGTCCCATTTTTGGTTATGAAACTTAAGTTGTGACTTGGATGCAGCATCAATGGTGTTGGTATTTATAGAGAGCTGAAATGGAAATGGAAATGGAAATGGAAATGGAAATGGGAGTGATCATATCCGTATCGAAGATGTTATGTGGTCATCAGATGAAGAAACGAAGGTGGAGGTGACATAACCATACTTGTGGGCATATACAATTGTTAACGTGGTAGCGTTGCGGGAGGGAGATTAGTGGAAGCACGCAAGAGCAACTGGTGGCTACTGCACAACTCATCACACTAGCTGAATCATTTTCTTTTGTTAAACCCCAGTTTTAAGGGAGAGACCGTCACAAGGAATCTTGTATATACATTATGATCCCGATAGGAGTGAGCTTGAAGCCTATTGGAGAAGACCCGATCAACTCGAAAGTATAAATAGGAATGAGGGATGCGATGTGAAACCATGCAATGATTCTTACCAGTTACGTGAGCCATTGGTTTGTGAGAAGAACACTATACTATCGCACAAGATAATTACCAAAATAGTTTAAGGTAGGCAAGCCATCACTTAAGGGTCGATTAGGCTTATGTCACTCCCAACCACATGCGCAATCAATGGAGCACCAGAGAGTTGCTTGTAGTTCCCAGAAAGGTACTCCAATACTCTACAAGATTGGATTTTAAATCCTTAAAATAATAATTACGTAAAATATATTCAAAGAAAACAATAATATCAAAATCTCACCCTTAAAAACAGAGGATTTGTTTGAAAAATTAACAAACTTTCGTCTGAAACTATCTCAGTGATGATTTCAGATTTCTCGCAACGGGACAAGTTCAGAGGATAAAGCAATATAAGATTTCATGAATATAATAATATAATACCTCCAAAATTCAGTTACAATCAAAATTTTAAATAATGAAACATACAGAATAATAGAGAGATGCGACCTGTATGAGGAATTTATAATGAACATGTCTGATCAAATTTCATAAGCCAGTTCTAACCAGAGTGAAATTTCATGGACTGAATGTAAACAACTAAGATGGAAATAAATTTCTCTCAATAAAAACGAACAGAATAGGCATCCCACTCTTCCCCCAAACTCCTAATGCTGAAAAACCAGTACCCTATGAACAAAGAATAGTGTAACAGAGGAAAAAATGGATGTAATCGAAGTTGAGCAATTATGGGAGGCTTTGACTATACTCTACAGCTTGCTAATGCAAAACTCCCACGACAATGATGGCAGAGCGTGATTTCATTACAGTAAGAAAGTGCCCAACTCTTGGCCATGTCTTTTAAGAAGTACTTTCCGATCACCAACCCATTCTAGCCTATAGGAAAGGTCAAGATGGCGAACCAAGACTTTTGGACCATCCCTGTCATTCGCACCAGACTTAGCATTCTCCTACAATAGAAAGAACAAAGTGAGTTATTCTACATGAAAGAGCATTTCAAGATTTCGTTATATACTTATATATCTTTACCAAAGTTAAATCCAGTACTATAGGGATAAAGTGGGCTTGACATGACCAACAAAATGAAGAAATCAATAACGGTATCATGAAATAAAGCTACAAGAGAAATATAATCAACAATAAAAAACGTTTTTGTTTGTTAAGTAGCATTATATTGTTTTTTGGAGGGGATGATTTTTGCACCAATTGCATCGAATTGTTGAAGATTTTAACATTAGGCTACCTATGCTCAGAGGTCAGCTACCTATTAGCTGGCTTTGTATAGTCTTAATAAATGTAGCTTATATTTGTATCTATTTAGTGATGCGGGACTCCCTCTTTTCTTCTCCATAGTTAATAGATATGCTTAGCCATGGCCCTTTCACCAGCATATACACTTCAAGGTATTGCACTTCTTTTCCACACACCGATTTAGACGGATTTATGTGGAGTAATAAGGAAAACAATAGTGGCATTAACTAATCAAGCCCAAGAGGCAAGAGCAAAGCTTGCTTGTCCAACTGGCCCAACATTTCAACTTGGGTCTTGTGGACATGAGCCTAAGTCCCATTGTGGTACCTATTATCCCACATTTATTCTCTCTCCCATTTTCCGTTGGGGCTCTCTCCTAACTTCTGTTGGACGTCTCTTAATGTGGGAGAGGAGTGGCA
>JAYMTS010000195.1:0-12869 GCA_036898005.1 Geranium phaeum
CACAAATGGTATGAATATCGCTTCATATCCGATTCATTACCATTCCTACGTCCAATCACTCAAAGTCTTAGCGGTTAAGCTTTGACTCTTGTTTGAGAATTGTTAGAGTCATGGGCCATCTCCCTTCCCATCACTCGTAAGTGAAAGTATGCTCTCTGTTGCTATAAGTTAAATCCTCCACGTCAGAACTCCTAACTAAGCTTTCCGGAGCTTGCTAATGAAAGTACCACTTTCAATTGAAGAGCATTACTTCTTTTGTAGTTGGTTATACAATTTTTAACTTCAGATCTATAAAATGCTCAGTGATTTGCACTGTATATGATCTACAACTGCCGTGTTTTGTAAATATGTACCAAAATAGTTCTACAGCTCAAGAAATCCATGTGCGCGCTGAGTTTAGTTAGTCAAAGAACGATATGTTTTATAGTGTTAAAACAGAAAAACCTCAAACTAAAACTTCCATGTGAAAATCATAACTTGTTTACCTAGCAGTGTAAAGATACACATCTTCAAGACATGACACCGGCCAAAATTACTTAATATACATACCAAAACATAGCAGACTATGCAACATTCCCGGAAACTAGCAGTTAAAAGGAAAATAAAAAAGAAAAGTCTATCTTGTCAAAATAATAGGAGTATATTACAAGACGTATCCACAACTATGACACAAAAATTGACATTATTTCAACTACAAACTTACACTCCCAGTTATAAACATTCAAGCCAGAGAAAACATCCAAGAGGCGGAAAAATAAACTAAATGAAACATCCCGAACTGAAAATGCTAGGTTGCTCTCCACCTACCTTAACTAGAGTTTAATGCACTTGAAATTTTGATATAGTCACCTGCAAATCAGTAGCTCCCCATTGGCGGCATGCCATAAGCAGGCATAGGTGGCATCCCCATCCCGCCCATGGGCGGCGGTGGACCATAACCTCCCCCCATATCCGGTCCTCCCATTCCAGGCCCACCCATACCCGGCATTGGTGGTGCCGGCAGAGCAAGAGGCAAAAGCTGAGCGTACATATTCTGCACGTGAAAAAAAAATTGTGTTGCATCAGTCGTAGAGCCTAGGTTTAATCCTAATCCGCGGCACGATTAATAGAGGCCACTGAGAAAATTTACCTGCTGTGCAAGTACTTCCTTCTCTTCCTGCTCTTTAGCTTTGACTTCCTTCTGAGCTTCGATTCTGTCCTTCACAAGTTCATCAACTTTGCCAGTGTACTCTCTCATGAACTGCAAGTATATGTAGCCATTAGATTAACATACACGGCATAAAGGAGACATAATGAAGCAAGCTCATTAAACAAATTATTTACAAGGCAGAAAATAAATAATGGCAGGGCATATGCGATAAAGGAAGAAGACATAATAGTATCGCATTGTGGTATCTATTAGGCAGCTTTGCTAACAAACGAAGTAAAACATCAAACTTGTGGAGGGCCAACCTTGAGCTCATTATCGCACGATTGTTGTCAAAAGTAATGAAGCCAGGAAAAAGACACCCTAATTTACCATTGTCATATATTCAAGTGATTATATAAGAAGCAATTAAAAATTACCTGTAACAGATATGGGAAGGCAAAGTCGATCATATTGTTTATCCAGGCCAATTCAAGAGCAACATCTGGCCGAATTAAATCGTAGCAAACAAAGAGGCATGATGCAAAGCATTCCTTTTTGCCCTGCAGACACATCAGTACAAATTAAACAAAACTTCACATTAGAAAAAAGTTATACCCCATCGTGGTGACCAAAGGCTAAAAGTACACACATGCATGCCACATTTTACATTCCATAAGATAAAATAAACATTAACCATCTAATATCACTCAGCATAAAAAAGCAAGAATGTGACCGTATCCAATTAATCAAACTAAGATATATTATGGATCCTTGGAAAAAAAACTGGGTACCTAAACCTTCTAGTCGAGTTTTGCTTGTGTCTGGAACTATCTAATATCACTCAGTTGTAGAATGGTCAATACTCAATAGTTGTTTTTCAATATAGCAAGCATATCAGCCAGAGTTATGTACCTTTTCGATGAAGTATACAAGCAACTCCTCTGCAAGTTCACGGTCTCCAGATTGTGATGCCGTTTCCATAGCATCTTTGTAAAGGTTGTCTTTCTTTGACAAAGCAATGGACTGCCTCCATCTGCCTGCTTTCTTATAAATGTAGGCGGCAACACGCCTCATTTCAAGAAGCTCATGTTTCTCAATCTGCATCAACCATACCATTAAAGGTTTGTAAAAACACACCCGAGAACAAATAAGTTAAGAAAGGCATTGCGGCCCAGTAGCCCACCTTCTGTGCAAGACCGATCTGATCGAAATTATCATGCAAATCTATTGATTCACGAAGCCTGTCATAGTCTTCTTCTTCAACATATATCTCATTCAAGGCCTCGTTCACAGCAGACACGTTATTGCTTTGGACTGCCACCATGTATGGCTTCACTAGACGCAGGTGACCAGCCTGTTATAAAAAATTAGGGTTAGAGAAACTGGAAAGAACAAAACATATGAACACATGCAAGCACAAGTACGACCTTTCGCATAATGTCAACAACACGGGTATGGTCCACACGGAGTGCAAGCACATTGAGCATATCATTGATGAGATCAGGATGCTCTTGCAAGTAGAAGTGAACAGCCTTATAATACAGTTCCACATTAGAAACTTTAACAGCAACATCCTTGAACTGCATGTGGTCCCATGCTTCAGGGGAATGATTCATGATGGTAGTTGCAGCATTATCAAACTCATCATATTGGATGTACAAATAGGTAAGTTCCTTCCAGTGCTGTTGTTCATCACATGCTCGTATAAGCTTGGGAATATTAAGACGGGTTGAAAACAGTTTGATATGCTCCATAAGCTTCTCTGGACGATATCTGGCATATAGAACTCCCAACTCAGTGAAGATGCCCATATGAGCACGTTCTAACCCTAATCCGCTCTCCATCAAAGAAATTAGCTCATTGAAGCACCCCCTGTTCTGGTAATATTCACTGACCTCTTCCAGGTCATCAACCTACATATATTAACACAAATCAAAAATCAAAATGATAGATGTTTACAAGTGCTCGATACAGAGCAATAAGCAATGGAGCTGGTCCAAAGGGAATGCATAAACAGATAGAATACTAAGTAGTTGGCAAATGTTTATGCCTTGGGTACTTCCCAAACTTTCTGAACATCCTAAACAATCTGAACAAGAACAGTATTAGAAAAGTACTCACCTGTACGATAATGTTGAGCCCGCATATCTGAGCTAAGCGGAATTCCTCTGCATCAACACAAGCAAAGCAAACTTCTTTCCATGTTTTTGCACTGTTTGCTTTTCTAGCTGCATCAACAGCACCTTGGTACTGCTTCAACTTCACTAATGTAACAGCCAACTTGGCCCAGTTGGATATAAATGCAAATATTATTTTCGCAGCCTCATATAGAACTTCATCATACAAGCGATCACCGACATTTTGAAGGTTAGCCACATTAGGCATAAGAATGAATTCTTCAATGTCACTCAGTCTATCAATCTTTGCATATGCATAGATGAGTTCACCATCCACCTTGGGCTCTTTTGTATTCTGCCTAACCATCAGAAGGTACTTCACCAAATCATGGTAGACATTAGCATCTTCAGCGGCGCGAATAACTTCATGAAACTGAGTAGCATCATCTGCTCGAATAAATGACTCAATTGCATCACTCACAAGCCCCTCCCTTAGTTGAGCCTTACCCACCTGGCTCCAAACAGCATCTTCTTCAACACGGAATGCAAACTCCACAGCCCGTTCTATGCTTCGAATATGATCCAATAAGACATTTGCAGCCTGTACATTTAAGTTGAATTTCTTGAAAATTGCAAATGCTTCCTCATATAGTTGGGCTTCCGTAGCCACTTCACCAACAGCAGGTCCATCAAAGTTATCCAGCCTATTAATGTAATCCATAACTCTGGACGGATCTGCTTTAATGGCTGTCAAGATGAGCAAGTTTTGCAGATTAAAGTTTCCACTGAATGCGGAATTCTGGAGCACAATCTTTTCAAGAAGCTCAATTAATTCATGGGGGAGATCAGCAGTCATGAAAGCTTTAACTGCAGCAGAGACTTGCTCTGGGCTTTTACTCTCAGGCAAAGCAGTAGATACAACTTGATCAATGAGCTGTCTTCTAAAGGCATTATCAGGAGTAAGAACCTTCTCCCATAGATCACCATCCATCCGTTCAACCACATATCTGCAATGAAAGCACGGGTACGTAAACCCAAAAGCATTGTAACCATACACAAAAAGTATAGAAGAAACAAATGACAGACCTAGCCTGCAGTTTGAACAAAGAGTTCTTATTCGTAACATTGATGAGTTCATCATCACATTCTCCTCTCCGGTAAGCCACCACTGCCAGCGTGGGATCACGTTTCTCACAATATTTCCCCACAACACGAGAATCATAGTAAGGATTGGTGGTGAGGAAGTGCTCTGGATTGTTGTTGCTGTCAATTATGATTTTACCCAGAGCGTTGTGGACATGTACATCTTGGCTTCCCTCACTTACAAGATGCTCTAAGAACTGAGTAAGTAAACGAAGTCGGTTCCTATACACCACAAGAAAATTATATAAGAAATGCATCAAGAGTAACATCTAGAACGGATAAACGGAATAAATATTCACCTCTTTTCGCATTCCTCTACAAGGGGCTCAACAGGAAGCAAGGAACGGACAGAAAGAATCAACCCTTTGATAAAATCTTCAGGGCACTCATCGTCGAGCAACTGCCCAACAACTAAAGGAGCATTTCCAGGGTTTACCTATCGAAATAACCATATGGCATATTTAATATTATTAAAAAATAGAATCTTAATGTGCAAGGGTTTCAAGCTACTAAAATAAAGCCCTCTTATTACCTTCTGTACATAACCTTCAATGTATCGAAGCATGTTGCTTGTGTATAAGTAGTGAGTCAAATCCGGAACAAAACCAAACCGGTCACAAACATTGATCAATGGTCTTGCATCGGGAAGTTTGGCTTCCATCAGAAAGTTCTTTGTCTTCTCAGCATCATAAAAGTTTGATTCCCTAGTCACACGCTCGACCTCTTTGATCTGGCCAGTTTTTGCAGCTGCCTCAATGTACTTGAAATGTATATCAGGATCCTCACTGCTCATTTATTAAAGAGAGTAATGTAAAAATGGAAAGGCTAACAGCATGCCATGATTAAACCACACAAAACAAGAAATAACATGTACAAGTCTATGTACCTAGAACTTAAATAAGATCCCAGGAAAAAGTATAAACCCTCATAGGACTTGAATTGCTCAAAGAGCTTTATGCATCCATCAACACCCAATTGCTCACAGTATTCTTTGGCAACCTGCACAAATTCATATTAGCCTCCAGCACCGAGTATAATCAATGCAATTGTTTTGCCACAAGACAACAATAGATACCTGCACAATTATCTGAAGGTTGCCTCTTAAGTTAACAAGCAAAAGATCCTTCATACACTCCAAAGCCCATTCTTTTGAAAGAGTGCCAAAAAACTCAACAAGTGCCTGCAAAGAACAATGTTTTTGCTATAAATTTTCATTACCACAATCAAATGAAAAAAAATGCAAGGATTGGGTTGGATTATACCTGTGGCTCAATTGCATGTGTATTAACAATAATACGTTTGATGTCTGGCAACTCTGTGTAATGCTGAAAGAAATAAGAGTGATAAAATACCTTTTAGCTACATGGAAAAACTTTATAATGAATAAATATGTAGAAACAGCTAGAAAATTTACTTGCAAAGCTCGGATGTAAAGACCAGCTTTTTCACAGAGTTGAGCAATTCGCGGACGATCGTAGTGGCTGAACATTCCATTAGCTAAAATGGCATCGGCTACATTTGGAAAAGTCACCAGGTTGATTTCCAGGACCTAGATCGTTGAATAAGGACATTGAGTATACATACACGCATATGCAATTATATGGCATTATCAAATGAAAATTTGGAAACAAATCTACTGACTAACCTTTGTTTGAAGAAAAGCATGCTCTGGTAAGTTTGGCTTCAGAACATCCAATAGAAAAGCAGTTGCCTCTCGTATTAAGTTCCTCTGGAAAAAGAAAATAAACGAATTTTAAAAAATCTCATCGTAATTATGTTATCTCCAAATAGGAGAATTGAAATTTAACTTCATATTTCATGAAGAATGTTGAGAAATGAAATAAATAAACATGCAAACAAATAGCACTCGGCTACAAAACCTCGGATTTGTTACAAAGAGAGAATGAAAACCTGAAGGAATAGATCTGTTATAGTGTTGTAATCAACCGGACAACCTCCTTCCATTTGAGACATCATTAATGCAAAATTAACAGCTCCCTGTACAGACCAAATCATAATATTAAATCTAATATTGATCTGAGCAAAGTAGAAGAAAATAACAACAAGAAAAAATGGGTGTTCACAAAAATCGACTAAAACTTAAATTGTAAGCTTTGATGTCAAGGAGAAAATATTATGTAGTACAAACTTGTTAACCTTTCTATGCCTACCTGAGGATCTGATCGAAGGATTGTTTGCAAAAGGAACAAGTAGTCTGGTGTATACCCAACCTGACAAACAACTAAAACCGTGAATCCAGTGGCTATTAAACTATAAGTATGTCAATGAGAACAATAGCTGCAAATATGGCCTTAACTTGTTCCAACAGTAAAGGACTGTATATCGAAAACAATAAGTGGTAACAAGAATAATACTGATGATGGTAGGTGAATAATAAAGAATAACAGAAAAATAGATCACGGGAAACTAAAACCCACCTGTTTTGAGTATATCAAAATTTTGTCAAACTCCCTCCGCTCAGCAAAAGCTGCAACAACTTTAGGGGTTGCTCTGGCTTTAATATATATTTTCAGAGCCAGGTCATTATCCACCGTCTACAGTAAAAAAATGTAAAAAAAAACAAATAACTTAGAAATGTCAACTGCAATAACATTTAAGGCAAAGACGAAAAAGAAGTTCATAATCAGTCAATCTCAGATTGCAAAACTAACCTTCACTAGGTCTCCAAGCTCCTCACTACATTCCAACTTATCCTCAGCCAACCAATTTTCCAAAAGATTTTTCTTATTCTGATTCACAACAAGACGCGACAACTCCAATGACTCAAATGCATTGAGCTTTCCTCTGGTTAAAAGTGTCCCAAAGTACTGCAACAACGGTGGAGTTTGCCCAGTTTGTACGGGAACACTCTGCAACATAACAGCACCATTATAATACTTTTTGTGACATACACTAGATAAATGCAAATAAAAACAAGTGTAACCATATTCAATTAAGTTATATAAATGTTACCAATTAGTAAAATAAGATGAGATGAAAACCTGAAATTTGGCAACTGTATCAGGTGTACGGAGGATTCCTTGTGGGGACTCTGCTGCAAGCTCGGCTGCTTCTTTATACTTTGTTTGAGCAAATAATTCTTGGAAACGTTGTACCACCTGAAATTCAAGGTAGGAATAAATAAGAACACTAAGCCCGTGTCTTTTTGATAGAATGCTAAAACAACCATCACAGTACAAGTATAATAAAATATAAAACATATGTTATTTCAACATGGAAAACTCGCAAAAAATTACAAGAATATTAGATTTTTGATTGATACTATTTCTGTATGAGTGGGATCTGCATATACCGAGACAGAGACATATGCTAACTTACTAGTTGTTCAGCACCAGGAAGGTTTCCCCTTTTAGCAAGCTTGACAGCAAGCTCCAAATTATTTAACTGTAAAAACAAGATAAAGCAGTCAACAAGCTATGAAGCTAATATCAATATCAATGAATAAAACCAGATCATGAGCATACTTGGCCGCTGACGAAAGGTACTATTGTCTGTTCATTTACAGTAGCCAATAGCACTTGCCCTCGTCTATTGATGGCATAAAAACCTCCAACTGATGAAGCTTCTGCAGTCAGAAATATTGGATCTGGACTTATTCTGTTCCTATATACTGCAGTTGCCGTCTCCAAGTCATAAACAAATAGTAAGCCTAACTTGGTGATCACATAAATCAAGTGGTATTTGTGAGATATCTGCAACACACAAAAATTGAGTTAGTATATAGTTGACAGGTTGCTAAAAGAAAAGGATACACGCCCAATTGTATGTGACAAGTACCTGCATTGCAACCGGAAAGTCATCTGCAAAATCAGGAGGAAAGAACAGATCTGCCTGTTTCTTTGTAAAAGATGGTTTGCCTGTTAACAAATTTGTCAGATATAACATGAATAAATGACAGTTCAAACAAAAAAATGGATAGATTCAAACTGGCATACTGTAATTCCAGTACGACTATCCTTCCGAGTTTCTCTAAATTTCAACTATGTGATTCAACTTTACTGCCGAAACAAAGTTCTTCATCTTCATCAAAATTTGACCCCACGAGACTTTTTGAAATTTAGACGCTTATCTTTATGCGATACCTTTCTAAATTTAGTATAGTTATAAGCAGTACAGGTTGCAAATCATATCCAGGACAGGATTGTAAGGTATAATTGTATCTTTGAGTCTTAAACAAGTTTGCAAATTATCAATTTACTTTTCTTTTAAACTAAAATGCAGTATGCAGTATGCAGCATACACCAAAATGGTTCCTTTCATACAGTACTGAATGCACACTGATTAGAACAAACCAATAATCATGTCCATATACAGGCCACTACTCCTAGTCAAGTACTAATAAATCATCTGAAAAAAAACATAATTATTTTGAGGTGTACAATGCAAACGTAAATCAGATATAAGCAAGCTGACCTGGCTGGGCGCCAAGCTCAATTACATGCAGCTTTGATACCACCTGTCCAGCATTGTAAGTCTTGGTGGCAAAGGAAATGAGAATAGATGGACTTTCGTTCCCTCCAACCTGCCCAAGGTAAATGGAATACTCAGGAGTTGCACATGCAAAAAAAACACATGAGAAGTACTAATGTATAAGCAAAAACCCATACTTTAATCGAGGCGAATGACGCTGCATGTGCTTCAAGAGCTTGACTGCGCTGCTGATCAACCGAGAAAAGTTGCATATTCCCTTTGACCAATTGTGGTCTCTGTCAACACAAAGCACAAAGCAATAATGTGATCATGATAATAACAGAAATGGTATTTCTCCAGACAAAAAATTCAAACTCATGTTGGATCGCATTATTACTTATATGTATATGTATCTGCATATGCATTGAGTTATAAGAGCTCCAATGAACACACATAAATTAGACATTCAAACTTGACAAAGGACTACAAAGCCCTAGTACATCTGACAAATTGTTGTCCGCAATTTTTTCTTAACCCTCTCTTTACATATTCACAGCCCGGGAAACAAGACAGACATCATGGAGCTGCTAAGCTTTCACAGAAGGCCTGTATGTTTACATAACATGTCTAGCCAAAACTCTATAACTCACACACACCCATTTAATACTGTGGACACTATTTTATTACAACTACCTTGATAACAATCATAGATTTGATGGCATGTGACTCAATCTATTTATCAGAATGGGATCAATTTCAGAGAAGCAGTAAAAAAACAAATACCTCAGCTGAACCAGGGGCAATTCCAATTAACACCAACCACTTTTCAGAAGGGTCGCATCGATAATTGATTATTTGGTTGTTTGTCATATTCGCTGTTCTCTCAAACATCTTCACAGGTTCAGAATCACCTATAGAGGATAAGTGGTGATGATCTTATAATGGGAAGCAATAAAATTGCAAGGTGATGAACATTATAAATATCAAGCAGTTCGTAAAATAGGAGACTTAATAAATCTGAAGGCCAAAGGAGTGAGGTAAGAAACTAGAAGGAGGGGGAATATTTACCTTCAATTGACCAGTGATATACAGATGTCAGAGTGACCAGTCCCAACATTTTCGGCGTGATCCATTTCCAAAACACAATCTATAAATTAAGCCAACATTCAAACATCAAACAAAGACAATGTTGAAGTGTATCATGTCAAAATAAATTGGAAAGGGTAATTTAAACTATTGTAAATAAAGCACTTGCCTGCTCAGGCATCTGATGTGACTTCATTTTTGCTTTCAGCTCTATGTTGAATATCTGCAAATGATCCTGAGTAGTTCCCGGAAGTAGAGCTTCAAAAGAATACCATAATTGATGAGCATGATTGTTTATTGAGAAATAAAATTTGGAACGCCCAAAGAATGCATTTTTTCATCTTTGGTCAAGGTAATGTTTCACTATTATCAGCGTAATGTTAATAATAAGTTTTAGCCTTATTTCATGTTGAGCATCGGACTTCATGACAATCAACAACAACAACAACAAAACTGATGCAATATGTCTTAAAAGCCTTTATGCCCCTTATGGAAACAAAAAACTTATTACTTTGTCAAGTTGTTCCACCATTATTAGTAATTTAGTAATGATTGCACATGATAACTAACCACAAATAAATAATGAACAATAACATAGCAAGTATGTTACATGATACTCTAGTAATTCTTGCTACAGTCTTAGAAAGGTGGTATAAAATATCTTAAGTTATAGGCCCGCAATATTCCTCCTACAAAATAAGATCCGAAAAGCAAAGATTTATTGAAACATCTAGTCGGCAGGCTGTTGAACATAGAAAAAATGTACTTTCACCGGCTCAAATTTACAGGGCTAATGAAGTTGAAACAACAGTAGAGACACGTTCATAATGATCTCCAACATGCAATGAATTAATAGTAGGAGGTTTGTTCGCCATGGATCTATAGATTCTTACTTCATTCCATAGAATATGTAATCACTCTAGCCAAGTAGAGGGATAAGAAAACGGGTAATCTAGATAAATGCTTATGATGGTCACTGTGTTAATTTGCATTCATAAGACATTATACGAAAAAATTAAATCCTACCTTTAAGAGCAAGGATTTTGGAATCCGGGTTCATAAGTGCCGAGTCAGCTGTAATGGGCCTTCTCAAAGGCTGCATTGGCATACTCATATCGACAATGACCACACTGTTCTGGGGCGACGTTTCCCGAACACATATGTACTTATCAGATTCCATGGTCACATGAGTAAAGGTGATGAACTGAGGATTGATCCCGATGCTAGGGAGCTGCAAAAACACATTCAGATTAGGAAAAAAACACCATTCAGCTCCTCAATCAACATAAAATTTCACTAAATCTTCACTACACATCAACCATTGACGAAACATTCCACACATTCTACTTCACAGATCTAATCAACAACTACACGGATCACATCAAACAAACTGTTGAAACCAAAATTCAGAGCACAATCACATCAATTGGATACAAAATCAAGTAACTAAACCGCGAACAGCACTATCCTATTCCTAATCGTGTGAGCGAATTGAAGCTGAAAATATGCGAACAAACAGACGAAACTGAGCGATGATTTGAACAGACCGTTAGGGTTTCCTTCATGAGAATCGGAG
Organism: Geranium phaeum; assembly: GCA_036898005.1. NCBI lineage: Eukaryota > Viridiplantae > Streptophyta > Magnoliopsida > Geraniales > Geraniaceae > Geranium > Geranium phaeum. The sequence goes on from JAYMTS010000195.1 coordinate 11,483, forward strand.
CATTTGCTGCGGCCATGGTTGCTCCGATTGACGGAAGCTCAGATCTAAGACTGAGAATCGACGGAGATGAGAATGTTGTGCTCGAGAGTCGAATCGGAGCGAGATCTGAAGCAGCAGCTATGGAGCTCTTGAGCTCGAGAGAGAGATCTGAGCTTAGGGGAAGAGAAGATGAGAGAGTGAGAATTAGAAATAAATAAATAGAGGCTTTTATTCTTCTTCGATAAGAAAATGCGAAATAGTTATGCAAATAGTTATGTACTTAAGTGCCTAAAAATAACTTAGTTAAGTTTTTTTTTTTTTTTTTGAGGAATACAATATGCATTCAGCACCATGATTTTTAAATATAATTTTTTTATTTTTCTTGTAATTTTAAAAAAATTAATATTAAAATCAGTTTTATTATTTATTTTATAAAAAATATACTTTTTGAAAAATAGTTTGTAAATTATTTTAATTTTTTAAATATAAGGGCATTTTAGACTTTTCATCATTGATTTAAAATAAAATGGGGTTAAGTGAAAATTTTGTAACTTCAGCGGCTCGGCTACTCAAACCACTCTCATCTTTCAGAGGAGATAAATGAAAATGTGTAAAATACAGAAGAGCTACGTACGTTTTCCCTTTATTTTATGCTTCTTCGCTAAGAACGCTAAATGGAATTTAATAATTTACAACTCTTGAAATTAAGAGAAGCGTGGATCTTAATATAGTGCCTAAAAATTACTTAGTTAAGTTAGTTATACATTTTAGGGATGATTTCAATTGGTATGTTCGGGAATTCTCTTTCTCAAATATATTACTTAAAATATTAATTTTGCACGTCATTTAGACACTAATTTTATTTGTCGTGTAATGTTAATAACACCATTAGTTTGTATTTTAAAATTTTCATAAATAATTAAAATATCGTTGTGCTTATTAATTGACATCATTTCAAGTTCAAAATACTTAAAATGACCTTGTCTAGACTTCAAATTTTCATTAGATTATAATTCTTTACACATCATTGCTCGTAGTGGTTTTTCAACAGAATTTTATAGGTGACATGAGAAATATAAAAAAATGAGACAAATTAGTTTTGGGTAACGTGCGAAATTATAAAATAAAAATATATAAGAAAAATGGGTAAATGCAGATGACTACACTTAACTTTCAGTTACAAACACATAACTACCAAATATTTTTTTTCTTACACATGCTTACCCAAATAAACTGTTTACGCATATGGAGATATAAAAATTGACGGAAAAATTGAGTTACGTCCAAATATGTTTGTTACGCACATTTTTCCTTTCCAAATTGCCTTTACTTATATTTTTCTTCCCCAAACTACCCTTACGCACCTCACTTGCGTTATATGAGATGAATGACTCCAAATAATGCTCTT
>JAYMTS010000196.1:0-12860 GCA_036898005.1 Geranium phaeum
TAATAAGTTGAGATATCAAAGTTATCAGGATCACCTGTTCTCCAACACTAATCTACACATTTCGCCTTGCTTGTTTTAAGAAAACTAGTGTGGGGCACGGCGCGCGTGCTACCTTCTAATGCAGGCTGACTCGAGCATTAATAAAGTTGTATTTAATTCATAAAATGCCATTTATCTAATGTTGGACCATTTATATCACTGTTCTGCATGAAACATTGTGGTTTCTAATTAAGAAAATAAAGGAGCCTTCAGAGGTTTCTCTTTATTCATCTTTCTATCCTAGATTTGATGCAAAAATATATGGTTGTGTATTCTTCTAGCATATTTTTCCAGATTACTTAAGTTAGTTGAAAAGCCTTAAAATTTATAGGCTGACTATTTTCTTTTGTTTTTGGTTATTGGGTGCTAATTTTATAATGTTATAATATCACTAGCCGATGCTGTAAATTTTTCTTCTGAACAAAATTTCTTTGTTTTTGCTTCCAAGAGACTAAGTACTGCTTTTATTGGTGCTACATGTACATAAAGGGTGTGTGAACTTACTTGGGGTTTCCTGTGTGGTTTGAACTCAGGCAGGCCATGGTTGGGATGTGAAGAGTGTTGATTGGCACCCTACAAAATCTCTTCTAGTTTCAGGTGTATTCTTCATTCCTCTAATCAACTTCTCTGGTAAGATCTTTTTCTCAAGTTCTCATTTTCATACTCGTTTCCTATTTTATTTTCTGAACTTAGGAGGGAAGGATAACTTGGTAAAGCTTTGGGATGCGAAGTCAGGGAAAGAGCTTTCTTCGTTGTGAGTATAATTTTCTTAGTTGTTAAACTTATGCTTACTTCATTCCACCATACATATCCTTTTTTGCAACAATGATGATTGTTTCTAGTTAAAGGTTTACTTGGCACATGTGTTTCCTGTTTGTAAAAAATTCAAAGTTGTTAACTTCTTTTAACTAAATACAGTTAAGAATGCTACTAGAAAATGTGTTTCTTGTTTGCAAAAATTCAAAGTTGTCAATTTTTTTTACCTCAATACATTTAAGAATGGTATTAGAAAATGAAATATGTTTGTTAGTATAGAAAAGAATGTGGATGCTTAAAGTGAAGCATCCAAATTTTGTATAGTAGGCAGTTAAAGTGGGATGGAGAGAATACTTTATTTATCATATGTTTTTGAGTACTCATCAGTCATCCTTTTATTTTGCAGTCATGGACACAAGAATACAGTGCTCTGTGTCAAATGGAATCAAAATGGTAATTGGGTGCTAACTGCTTCAAAGGATCAAATCATTAAGGTGAATAAGTCCTTTCCTACCTGATTAGGTTAATACTGATGTATTTGGTCTCTTTGTTTCCTTTTCTGGTTCGTATTTCCCTATCTGGATGAAAGTATAATTATTGTTTTTCATATTTGTAGCTTTATGACATAAGGGCAATGAAGGAACTTGAATCTTTCCGTGGGCACCGGAAGGACGTGACTGGTTAGTGGGAACTTTTCTCATAAAGCACGCCTGACTTTTCGTTGATATGTACTATGGACATTTCTATTTTCATGTGCACAGAAAAAGTATTTCTTAGGGTCAAAATTAATATAAGCATGCAAATCATACTGAATGAGGTCAATATATAATTTAATTGAAAATTTGGAATATACAACCAGCTTTTCTTTAATTCCTTTTTTATCTTTACCATGTAGTCTTTAAATAATGACTTGGTTTTTGTAATAGTTGTAATGAATGAAAATAGATATAAAATATTCATTTTCTTAAATAGAGTATATAATTGGCGATGAACAAAAAACTACATGTCGAATTGCATGTAAGTTCATCTTGCGTAATGTAATTGAAGCCTTAGATAATATATACATCCATAAAATGGTAAAAGTGGTTTTCTAATATTTGTGTTGAAAGGGTTAGGTAAAACTAGTATTTTCTAATGTTTTCCGTTACTTATTAGTATTTCTTGTCTCTAATTGTGATAGCATTGGCTTGGCACCCTTTCCATGAAGAATACTTTGTCAGTGGGAGTTTTGATGGATCCATTTTCCATTGGCTTGTTGGGTAAGTTCTGTTCTTGAGTTAAACATCTTGTTGTTGGGCTGCATTAATTTTTATTGACATTCCTCTTCGTTAATTCCTTCAGTGCACCAGGGTTCGTAATACATCAACGAGTTTTGATTTAATACCTCTAAGGCTCTAACACTCATCAAGTGGGAAAACCCTCACTTTTTTATTTAAGATTGTTATTGCTTGCAACTTATAACCTGAGCATATGATATAACTTTAATTGGATTCAACTGGAGTTCTCAAGCTCAAGGCTTAAAATTTATGTTATTGAAGGATTTGGGTTTACAGTTGGATCTCATATAACATAATCATATTTTCAAAAAGAACTGTATATGTTCTAGTTCCGCAAATATTAACACTGTATTGATGATAGATAGTCAAAAGATATGTTTGCACCTCTTACTGGTTAACCCTTGTACTATGTCACTGTTAAAAAAAGCATCTACCATGCCTGAGTCATTTATGTTTAATTGGTTACTGGATTTTAATTAAATTTGATTTCTATCGTCCTTCGCTGTAAGCGGGGAAGAAAAATGTCCCATAGATCCTGTATCTTATGATAATATAAAATTACTCTGGTTCACAGGCATGATACTCCCCAGGTTGAAATTGTCAATGCACATGATAATAGTGTGTGGGACCTAGCATGGCATCCTATTGGATATCTCCTTTGCAGGTAATGTACACCTTCTTGTATGTTGTGAGTTGTGTATAGTAGCAGCACTGCTCAAATTTCCCCTGCATAGCACTTAAGGTCATCTTATTTAAAAGAACGGAGCCATCTAATACATGCTTAGAATTTTCTTAATAGTAAATGCTAGTTACTCATAATATCCACACGTGAAATCCATATTGTCATAAAGACATTGATACTCCAAGCTGTGAATTGTCATAAATGCGATTTCATAGAAATGCAGCTATTTTCGAGTAAAAAATTGCACTGTACTGCTGTATGCTTGAAATGGATTTACGTAATTGCAATAGCAAAAATAAATGGATTTACTTGAATCTTGATCTTACTAGTCTTTCACGATACATCATAATGATATTTTTGTTCTCCAAATGATCATACAACGAAATTTTGGTCCCGGAATAGGCCAGGAGACACTGCTCGTGATAAATTTAGTATGGGCCAGAACCAAGGTTGTTACTTGCTCCCTAGTTCCCAAACAAGGGGATACAATTTATCTTTTCATTTGGATCAATGGGAGCAATATTTATATTGTCGATCTTGTCCACCTCTTCCAAATATGCTTTCATTGGTCTGTAAAATCCTTGAAGTTTTTGGAACTGTATATGGTTCATAAAAGATGAAGAAATGGCCAAACTTGATTATATGATGTCTGTAATCTGTATCAGGTTATGGCGAACAAAACCCTTCTTTTGCTAGTCGGATGCCTGGTAATTTTCCAGTACCTGAAACACCAACAACTCCAGGACCATTTGCTCCAGGTTTAGCTCGAAATGAGGGAAATATTCCAGGAGTAGGTGCTGCAATGCCACTATCCATTCCATCCCATGATCAGTCGGCTCAGGGAGAGCAGAAGCAGTCTCATCCAGTTTCAATGCCTTTGGGGGCACCTCCACTCCCTCCTGGTCCACATCCCTCCCTTCTTGCTGCTAATCAGCAGCAAGGATACCAACAAAATCAGGGACAGATGCCACAACACCACCATCAGCAAGGACTCCCACGACAAATGCCGCCTTTATCTATGCCACCTCCAAATATGCAGCAGCTACAGCCTCCTTCCCACTTACCAATGCTCCAACATCCTCATCATTTATCTCGTCCACCCCAAATGCCCCCACATATGCAGGGATCTATGTCCATGCCTTCATCAGTGCCTACATCACACCCGATGTCGATGCCTGGTCCAATGGTATAATTTATTTCAAACTATCTATGTTTTATTAATTTTCTAACCTTGAGTATCATTCTCAGTTGTTTTTTTATCAGCAATAATCATTCTTAGTTGTGCTGTACTTATAGGCTATTGCACATCTTCTAGAAGTCGGTGTTATTTAAATATTTATTTGTGATGTTAATTCCCTAGTAATGTGCAAGAATTTGAAGTTGAATGTGGATCCAATCATCATTATCCGAGTGCTTGGTTATATTTTTTAATATGTTTTTCTTAGTGTCAGATATAACTAATTTATCATGTATAGGTTTATCTTATAGATGTTCACTGAATTTAGATTGCATTCACGTAGGAGTAGGATGGATGCTAAAAAGAAAGGAAAATTCAATTTTAATCTACCATGAAGAGAATGTTGAGTATTAAGGCGAGGTATGAATTGTAATTGTTAGTTGTAAGGAAAGTCGTAGATGAACCTCATGTGCTGCCTGAATGTGTGCTCGGCATTTTAGAATTAGTTTCACCATGCTGAGTGCACATCTGTCATTTCAGTCTGTAAGGGGGTGAGAGAAATGAATTAGGAGAAACTAAGAGAGGAAAAGGTAGACCTAAGTAAACATGGATGTAACTAATAAGAGAAACGCGAGAGTGATGGGGTTAATGGTAGAGATAACTTCAATTGCATGGCTATTGTTGTATTGTTAGCAAAGTTGTACTCCTTCAAATCAGATGATTTTTTTAAGATAACTAACTTATGACAATTGCCGATTTGTGGGTACAGGGGATGCAAGGGACGGTTAATCAGATGGTTTCTCCATCACCACAAGGCCAATTTATGGGCATGAACCAAATGCACCCAAGTGGTGGGCCTCCTCCAGTTGGAAATTATCCAAATGGCATGCAAAATATGCAGGGTCCACCAAATACCGGCGGGGGGCACATGTATATGCAGGGTGGTGCTTTCAACCGACCACCACAAGGTGGGATGCAAATGATGCCAGGGTTCAATCCATACCAGGTAATGTTGACTCATTTCCTTATGATGTTAACTGTTTACTGACAGGATTTAGAATAGTATGTTGAGTTTAACTGCCATTAAGGTAGTTTGATTGGAGCTGAGGAGGGTATGTATGATTGTTAACCTGTCTTAGAACATATGATCTAAAATAATGAATTCGAGTCATATGATCATGAACTCAAGTTTGGAACAATTATGTTACTGGAAGAGAAGCTGATGATTTGTCTTTTGGCTTGTTGCAGTCTGGGGGTCAACCCGGTATGCCTCCACCACCCCCAGGTCCACCGCCACATACCCAACAATAGACTGAGCATTCTTGTACAAGACGGGCAAGGAGGGAAAAGAGGCTGTCCCACATTGTCAATCCATATTATATTTCAGCATTTTCTTTTATCTCATTGTTGTGTTATGTATTTCCATCAAGTGGTTCAGACAGTTTTACACAAGTGATTTTGAGAGAAATGTAGCTGTGATTAATGCCAAGGATGGGTTGTTGGACGTGGATAGTAGACATTTCCATATAAAACTATGAAAATGAGAATATTTATGGAAATTTTATTGAATTAAACTAGTCTGTAAGTTACAGTGTTTCCATGGGTGATGTGCTGTGATATAGTTTTGCTCACTCCTGTAGAGATTTTGCATGGTGTAACAAATTGTGAACCTAATCTGAGTGTTGATGAATAAATCTTTACAATATTGTTGAAATAGTATAAGAAAAAATGTTCTCTTCTCTTCCATGAATGTGTTTCGTTAGTCCTGCTTGAATTCAAATCATACCAACCAAGCCAATGAGAGGCACAGCGACAGGGGTCGGCATTGGCATTCTCACAATTCTACACAGAAGAGACGACACTGTTATTTTAGAATTGGAACTTGAACTTGTTTCTGTTAAAAGCAGAGAAAAAAGATGGAACAACGTACCGATGATGAGAATGAGTAGTAGTTTGGATAGAGTGAACAATGTCAGCTGCAAGTAGAAAACAAGTAGAGAGCCAACCACCAATTAGCTTCATCGCCATATTTCCCATCAAAATAAGCACTCTCAACCTCAGTGCCATATCTGTCAGTGTCTATCAATCAGCCGCAGTAATTGTAATGGTAGTGTTGTGTTATTAGCAATGCCCATTTATTTATATTTATATACAAGGAAGGAAGAAAGAAAGAAAGAAAGAAACGATCCCTTATCATCCGCATCCTGGTCGAGAATCAGAGCCTCTTTTCATATTAGGAAACCAATCCTATTGGATGCTTCTATATCTGTTTAACCTTTATTTTGTTTCTATTTTTCTTGAAAATGAAAACAAATACACACAACACATCCGTTTTTTTGTCTCTATTATCTTGCCATTCACAACAACAAAGTATGGTATGGAATAGAAACTGACATTTGTTTCCTGTTTTCTGTAATTTGTCTCCATGGAGCTAAAACCAATACCAAACATATAATTTTTTTGGGAAATCAAAGTGGAATGGGACACAGCTTCAAATGGCAGAATAATGTAAGTTCGGTCAAGTGACACAAGTTCGAATTTTGACTTATATAATTGATAATACAAGAAAGAGTTTCAAAAGGTAGGCGATATGGCGTTGCGTGTAATATCCATTCCTTTTCATGGGAAAGTAAACACTAGATTCAATTTTTTCCTAGTTCGGCGTATCCAATATCTGATTTCAACATATCAAGCTTTACGGTACATAATATGTCCTTATCCAAAACCAAAGTTGAAGAACCTGCAGAGCCCACACAAACATGTGCCAAAGATAAAATGATCTGGCTTTGACTTGGAATTGGAACCAAGATGACTGAAGAGAATTTAGTGCCATCAAAATGCAAAGAGAAAGCCGCCAGCTTTTCATCAAAATGCATAGCGAATTTGATCCACGTGCATAAATATTTTACATATATACCACGAAGCTGCACATGAACAGAGCAAACTTGCAAAACTAAAAGATCCGTCATGTGTCACAGATGTTTGACAAATAGAAATAACTCGAGAATCACAAATATAAATCCAAAGGATCATGCCACAGACTTTCTGTGTTACAAAGCACATTGAAGTCTCAAATCCGAAACAGTCTAATACTCATAAGAGTGCTATTTCTGAATCATCTTCTAGAACCAACCAAGTTGGAAACTCACAAAAAAAGAAGGAAATAATCTCACCATGGATGGGGACTTTTGCAAGAAATGGCAGTAAGGGGGCGCATGTACAATATTCTCAGCCAACTGCGTGTCATCAAAGAACATTCCAAAATGTATGAGGCTGAAGAAACTGAGGTTGTTCATTTTCTGGCAGGGTCTGGAGGCGGTCACATTCCCATATCTCTAGACTTTCACCAGATATAAGGTTTTTCAGTCCCTTGGGCAGGGACTCAAGATTTGGCAAACGCTGAAGACGGAAAGAAGATAAGCTACTTGGCAGCAACCAGTCATCAGGAAACGAGACCAACCCTTCGCAACCACCAAAAGAGAAGTCAGTGAGAGATGTGACCCTGTGCATCCCCCACTCATACGAGGGCCTCAGATTCTCACAGTCCAAAACCGACAGTGAAACAATATTAGCAGGCAACCCTCCCTCTGGAAATGACATAAGCTTGGAGCAACCCTCGATGCAGAGTTCTTGAAGAGACGTCAGGCTGTACATTTGGTCTGGGAGAAGCTTCAGATTTCCACAGTTGGATATTCTGAGTGATTTCATTGACTTGGGCAAACCAGGAGCTGAAAAAGACTGAAGAAGCGGACAGTCGGCTACTTCCAAGTGATCGAGATACATGAGGTTGTGTAGGCCTTTGGGTAAGGACACGAGGTTTAAACAATCACAGATGACGAGCTGCCTAATCTTCATGACATCACTTGGCGTGACTGCAGGCTGCTGAAACATAACTCTTGGAAAGGACACTATGGAATGACACCTTGAGAGTTTGAAGACTTCAAGAGAGCTATTGCTGGGTATCATCGTCACTGGAAGGGACTCCAAATTGGGGCAGTTCTGGATTTGAACTTCTTTCAGTGTGCTGGGCAGCTCTCCTATAGGCAATGACTTGAGAGATGAACAGTTCTCAATAACCAAGGAGGTAAGTGAGGTAGGCTTTTTATCGTGGTAGTTGCTGTTATATGTCGGCCACTCTGGTAGAAACTTAAGAAGTTCACAGTCCTTGATCTCAAGACTTGAAACTGTGGAAGGCAAGCCTGCTACGGGGAAGCATACCAACGATGGACATTCCCATATCCTCAGCTCCTTTAATGATGAGAGCTTGTACAAGCTTTGGGGCAATTCAGTTAAGCAGGGACAATCTGAAATTTCTAATCTCTGAAGAAAAGGGAGGTCTTGCAACCCACTTACATCAGACAAAGACAAGAGCTCGCCAATCTCAGCAATCTGTAACTCTTCAAGAGCCGTCAGTTGTTCAAAGAACCCTTCACGCAGACAGTTGAGCTGGGAAATTTGACAAAGACGCAAGTAGGTGAGTGAGGCCAGTCCAACTACACTTTGCAATACCTCCTTACTACATGTATTTAGCTCTAACTCACGAACCAATGGAAGCCACGGAAGCTCTGACAGGCCCTCACATCCATATATCTCAAACATTTCGAGAGAAGGAAACAGGCTGGGTAGCTCCATCAGGTTTGGGCATGCCCTGATAGAAAGCTCCAAGAGACTAGGGTATTCCATGCCTGTGCTTCCATTATGCTCATGAAGAGCCGTCAGTTCTTCACACCCATTAATGCTCATTTTCATCAAGGCTGGGAATGAATGGGAGAACTTTAAAAGCTTAGGACAATTCTCTATTTCCAGCTTCTGCAGGCGATGGAAATCAACTCCTGGGGACCATTCCACCCATTTTGACATGTTGTGCATTCTTAAAATCTCCAACGATGGGAAAGGCACAACCGAGGAGCGCCTATCTCTATAGAACTCAGAGCCCACCTTTGTTACTCTTTGCATTCCTTCGACAGTTAGATCTTTAAGGGAGGGTAGCTGCCCAAGTGAAGGTAAGCATGTACACCTTCTGCAGTTACTGAGTTTTAGAAGTACTATTTGAGCGAACATAGGACAGCCAATCCAAATAGGAAATCTTGTCCCTCCATAATCGTTGATCACAAGTTGCTTTATGTTTTTGTGCGGCTGAAGCATCTCGAGTACATTTGTTTCAACCCTTTCATTTCTTGACTCGTCGAGGCTGCTATTTCGCTGCAAAGTTAACTCAGCAATTCGAGGTTCAATAGCCTTTATGGAGAGATCGTTCCATTCCTCCATGTCTGTATCATATATTGGACCCTCAAAATTGTTGCTCCACTGTAGCACCAAATGATCAAGATCCTGTTTGTCCTTCAGATTAGCCTCCACAGCATCCATGAAGCTGGCCACATTTTGCAGTCCCGAAAGAACAAGTTCTCCATGAAGTTGCGTCATGTTTCCCAAGTCATTAATTCCAGATGTACTGTCTTTACCGACAACAAAATTAGACAAGGTCTGCAGATTCTTCATTCTGCACATGTTCTGTGGCATCTCTCTTAATTTGCTTCCACTAATACGAAGATGGCGTAAGCTAGTCAGATTTCCCATCCCCGAGGGCAATTTGCTGAGGGAGCAACACTGTTCCAAGATCAACATTTGTATATTGTAGAGAGTACTCACTGAATCAGGAAGCTCTATGACTGCTGTGTAGGAAAGATCCAGATAGCGCAAGTGTTTCAAGTCCCCAACAGAATCTGGCAGTTCAGTTATGCGACATGAATTAAAAGATAGAGACCTTAAGCACCTCAACTTTGGCAAGAGATCTCGAGGGACAATGTTGGGCATATAGCTGATTCCAATTCTCCCCGTTGGATCTAGTGGTAGGAAGGTGCGTAAGCACTGAACTCCTTTGAAAGCCTCAAATTTTGTGAGCAGATCACGATTACTTCTGATGTAGCAGAAATGGCGAGCCTTCTCAAAACCAACGTTTCCATCACCTTCCCTCCCGTTTTCCTCCAATACAAAACAAAATTCCCCAGCAACAAAATCAGCCAGATCTTTTATAAGGCCATGCATTATAAACTGAGATTTGTTTTGAAGGGATTTTTGAAAGAATGATCTTGAGACTAGCTCATCAAAATACTTGCTGCCTACTGCTTCCAATCTTCTCCTACCTTTTGGCTGCTGCACCAATCCTTCTGCAATCCATAACAAAACAAGTGAATCCTTGTCAAACTCGTAGCATCTTGGAAACACCGAGCAGTATGCAAAACACATCTTTAAATGTGCAGGAAGATGGTAATAGCTTAGTCTAAGGCTCTGAAGGATATCACTTTCATCATCTGGTAGATCCCATATCTTCCTACACAATATGTCTTTCCACTCAAATTCCTCTTGTCTAGAGCGCAATAGGACTCCCAGTCTCTTCACTGCCAAGGGCGACCCTTCGCAGTTCCTCACAATTTCCTTACCAATATCCTCCAAATTTGGATGGACTTGTATGTCCCGATGCTCAAAGGCTTGACTTATGAACAATGACCAACAATCCTCAAATGATAAACCCCCCAAGTGATGGCCTGGAACGGTTCCCATGCTTGATGCCACGTCCTGATCGCGAGTAGTTACTATTATTTTACTTCCCCTAGCCCCTGCTTTCAATGGGTTCCACAACAGATCCCAATCATTGTTTCTCCTCTTCCAGACATCATCTAGCACGAGCAAAAACTTCTTCCCGGACAATCTTTCTTTCAGAGTAACTTGAAGCAAATTTAAGTCATCGAAATCTGCAGTTTGTGAGGTAACCGACTTGAGAATTGTTTTTGTGGCCCTCACCACATCAAAATGATCAGACACACAAACCCAAATTCTCATATCAAAATGCTTTTCCACCCTGACATCATTGTACACAACCTGTGCAAGGGTTGTCTTGCCAATACCACACATACCGGCAATAGTTACCACGCCTACCTTGCTGTTACATGCTTCACCTCCTAGTAGCTGGTTAACTATGATTTCTTTATCATGATTTCTTCCATAAACACCAGACTCGTCTACCAACGAAGTTGTCGGTAGTCGTTGCCCGACTCTAGGAAACCCCCCTCCAACATAATCTTGAAGACCAAGGACATTTTTATACTTGGCTACACACTCTAGCCTCTCGGTTATCTTCTTGATCTTGGACTCCGTATCTCTACTAAAAGGACTGAGAGATGCAGAAATAAGGCGGCTGCGTACCTGATTTGCACTGGTTTGATTCTCGGCTTCCCATTTGCATTTCAAAGCTTGAGTAGCCAACCCATCCAACACATCCTCTGCATCGTAGAGAGCATCTTTCGCCATGTGCAGCCACTTCTCCACCGCTTGACTATTAAACTGCTTCTCCTCGGCATCGTTGAGCACTGCAGTAACAGTGAGCAGAGTGATCTTCAGTTTTTCCAGTGATTCGTCATGTCTCCGACCATGCAGCAGCCCTATGAACTCGCGCGAAGCCAACCTGTCAAAGAGAACTTGGAGGAAAGCAGACAGAAAAGCCTCTCCCACAGGCATGGTTAATTAGATTAAGAAACTAATGAAGCAAATACAACGCAGTATAGGCAGAAAAAGGAACAACATAAATTGATCAAAGGTTAACCCTGAAGCAAATGAACATGACTAGTCAACCATGGCTGATGATAATTACCTCCAATACCATTGACTGGTGGCTCCACCTGAAACTAAAACTAACCACTCATTTGTTATATCCAGATAATCATATATGTTATTTATATAATCATCTATCTCTATCTTTTCCCATCATCTCAGATGGGCAGGTTAAGGGTTAGTGTCAAAATTGGTTCTTGGATTTTATCCTCAAAAGTAAGTCACCGCTTCAATTAGTCCCAAATTACAAACCATTACCATCACCACAACATAACATAACCCAGATCAATCAGTCATGACAAATAGCAATAAACCTACACAACCCCTCGATATTAGGCTAAATTAACATCAAAACTCATACTCAATTCCTAAATTACTCTAGCAAACAAACGATTGATAGGGTATTGAACAGAAAATTGACAATAGACCATACCAAATCAGCAAGAAAACTGAAAGCGGAAAACGAGTGGACTTTTTACAGAATTATAGAGAATAAATAAATCACTTAATTATAAAATTGTGTTACCTTTTTACATATTTAACAAAATGTGTTTGGGACCACTACTTCTGGACACGTGTCACAACACCATTGTAAGAGGAGGTTTGGTTGACTTTTTATGTACCAGCTACAGTAAAGTAACAAGATTAAGAAAAATGTTGGTAAGAGGGATTGTACTTTGGTTTCATCTTCTAAACTGTCATGTTTTACCACCTGAACCAGTAAATATGAAACTAATTTTGTTACTTGTTTATATTATAGTTTTTTTTAAAGGATATTATAGTTTTATTAATTCTCATTATTTCATATCTTTAATATAAATATAAATATTTTTATAGTACTTATATATCATTATTTTGACCATATACCATTATTATGCATTTATCTACTAACTGTATATAAATTTTTATGGTAGACATTTTTATAACTTATAGCTTATTATTTGACTATATATTTGTAATCCATTAGTGTTATGGATACCGATAAATACTGGCAACACATCAAAAAAATTCACTTCGAGCTCTAAGACGATAAAACGAATACTGATAAAATAATGATTAAAGTTGGATTAAATCCTATTTAATTAAAATTTTCCCAATTGACCGGCTATGACTGTTATTTGATTAGTATTCGTTGTATCGTGTTAGGGAAGTGAAAAATATTTTGATGTGTCGTTGGTATATACCGGTATCCATGGGTACAAATAAGGTTGTAAACGAGCCGATCTTTTAATAAACTACTTGAGTTTGGCTCGAACTCTTTATAATCGAGCTCGAGCCGAATTCGAGCTCAGGATTGGGCTTATTTAACAAACGAGCTGAG
>JAYMTS010000197.1:0-12833 GCA_036898005.1 Geranium phaeum
GTCTGCAAGTTGTAATAGGAAATCCTAAGTGTTGCGTGTATTATGTCAAGGTTTAAACTTGTTGATCAAGTAACCTCGACACTTCTATCTTGCACTAAAAACTATGCGAATATTGAACGTACTAACACAACCCTTTTATATTAAATTCTTTCAATGTGGGACTTTACATTATTTCTCCCTCTCATCCTTCATGTACGTGTGGGCTTATTCCTTTTCACACTCGTGTACGCATGGGCCTTATACTTCAACACTCCCCCTCACGTCTAGCCTACTACACGTGGACCATAGCAGGACTGGAATTCTGCATATGAATCAGAGTTCACAGGGGGGTGTAGGCACGGGGAGCCCACAAACAGGCCCAAATCGACCTGCTCTGATACCATGTAAAACTGGGTTGTATATATCTGGCCGGGCTCCACAACTAAAAGCTCAAGCTTATTAGTTGGGTTTGTTCCTTTCCTTTATATACAACCCTTTTATATTAAATTCTTTCAATGTGGGACTTTACATTATTTCTCCCTCTCATGCTTCATGTACGTGTGGAGCTTATTCCCTTTCACACTTGTGCACGCATGGGCATTATACTTCAATAACAAACGAACAAAGTTTCGCTTAACTTCATCAAAGAATAGCCAATACAAATAGTGTTTATTAAACTGAATGGAAACAATAATTGAACCCAAGGAGTTCCAACCCACTTTCTCACGAGTCATGACCCATCTTCCTTTAGCTAGCTGGGATTCGGTTTCTGTAATAAATTTGGGCTTTGGTTTTGTTTTGTTTTTTTGGGTTTTGGCTTCGTTTTTTCGGATATCTTTGTTTTTCTGACTTCAATAATACTTTTTGGTTTGCTAATAAAAAAAATTATTGAACCCAAAACTAAATTCCAAGATCAACCCTGAATTTTGAAAGCCCTAAACCAAATTTGAAATGAAAACCCCCAAACTGAGTGCCCCCAATTATCCAATTTAGAACCCTTATCTGAAATCCCAAAAGCAAACCCCCAAATACAGCTGCTAAGAATCAGTGAGATTTCTTAATTATAATACACATGTTTGATTTTAAGTATCTATCTTTTGGATTTTACATACCATGACACTATAGATGATGTGAGTGAAGATGATAGGAATCTCCTTTTTATGTTCATTGTCTATTTTCAGTATGCTTTCAATTTTACTAGTTCATTTTTTCCCAATTATAATACATATGCTTGCTGGAAATATCTTTATGGATAGGTGCTTAAATATTCAACATGGAGCTTGAGATGAAGTTTGGGAAAGAATCTGAGAATTATGTTGAAAATGTTATTTCTCTTCCTTCGGTTTTTGGATGATCAAGAATATAACATATCTGTGATCGAATGCGAGTGTAAAATATCTAATGGGTATGGATATTATTTTACTCATTAAAATATCACATACATTCACAACTTAATTAGTATCTCTTGAACCTCCATGGGTTTTTTTTTCCTCAGCGAATTAGGAAAACCCCTTATTTCTGGACCGACCTTCGGAAAACCGTGTAATCGGTATTTTAACCCATTTGTCAGCATTCGATGAGAAAACCTGCTTGTACCAAGATTCGAACTCAGAACCTCACATATTTTAGTGTGAACTCCTTACCACGTGTTAAACTTTGTAATTAAAAATAGCATGTACTACCTTCCAAACTTATTCAAGTTTCTGCTCTGATCATGGAAGTTAATTACCTTGGCTTGAGAACTATCAATTATAATCAGTAATCCACGGACACACTACAAAAAGTAGGATGTACTGACTGAGTTATTAATTTCTATGGATCACCATAGTCGACTTGCCTATGTTAATTAATCACCAGAGCTCCAAGTTACATAGTTTTTTCAATTTCCAATCGGCGATCTTACAACACATCTACACTTTCACATCTACACTTTCAGAGCTTTGTTGCGGCGATGCAATAACGGACGATTAAGAGGTTTTGAGCTTCTTATTCAGTTTTAAGTGTGAGATTCTGTGTTGGTAGGGTACAATTCAATATGTTATTTGACCAATTTGTCCTTAATAAATTATTCTAATTAATTCAGCCCTAATATTCACTCATTAACACCGTCATTGATAATTACCATCCTATGGATGGTAATAGGTTTTTACCAGTGCACATCTCAATGCCAGCAATGTACAAAGATTCTAATATAACAAAAAGTAAACAGCAAGACCCGTCATATTAAACAAAAAGGCGTCACAAATCTATTATCATAAACTAATACTGAATGGTGATTCCATAACGAGTCTGGTAATCTTAATATCAACCTCACTCCAAAAAGTTAGGTCTCCATGAACATGAAGAATTGAAACTGAACAGTATCATAAAAATATCGTTCTATCCAGTCATAGATTCCAAACTAAAGGTAACCACGCTCATAGAATGACAATGTTTAGAAATGTCAATTGCAAAAGAAAAATTTAGAGACGCATTGCAAGGGAGAGACAATTCTTCCTTATATGGGCTTGATCTTGAAGTGGAGTGAGATGAGAGAGAACACAAAGCACTTCAAATCCTGCAACCATGTAGAAAATTTGACTTAACAACATATTTCGCAGCACGAAACCATAAGATAGCAAATATACAAGGAATCTATTGTGTTAAGGCTTTAAATTGGAAGGCTAGCTCTATAGCCATTAAAATACACGGCCAAAATTGCATATTAAGTTCTCCAATAAAACGTCTGTAATTTTCGATCTGACCTCTCACATATCAATTTCTAAGTAGTTAACTTCGATATTAGGTTAACTTAACAAGAGGCCTGCATCTCAAAAAAAGAATAGTTTACGGTTATTGCGGAATAGAAGCAGTATTAAAATTAGGGGACTTGAAACCCTAATTATTTATGCAAAGCAAGTCTTTATAGTTTATACAATGAAACAATCTAATGTCTTTATAGTTTATACAATGAAACAATCTAATAGAAGAGCCAGTAGTTAAATTTAACCAATCATGAAAGGATTTAACGCTTTCAATGGCAGTGCCAGGAAGACTCTGGTACTCAATGACAACCATATGCATCACGTGTTTACACAACCATGTCTAAAACCTGGCCAAATAGTTGAAGATATTAGTCATAGTTTCAATTCTAACTTCCTCCTTCAGGAAGAAGGTTAACTGAGTAATAATAATCTTGTACATGTTTCTTATACTCCCGCAGTATAGCAAAGTAGATCACAAAGTAGGATTCACTATGGCAAAGCTCAAAAGTACTACTGGACCTCCATTATCTTATCAGGGAACAAAAAAAAACTCGAAATAAACTGGTGCGGCATAATGTGATCAAGTGACTGTGATAGCTGACCTGAACGAGATAATAAAATATGCGCAGGCCATCAGGATCCTTACTACCCTGGACATCAACAAGTGATCCAATCTTTGAAGTAGTGAAGGAGATATGCTCATTCCCCATCACAATCTCAAGTTCTTGCCTCCCAACACGGTCAGGCTCTGGCCAGTTGTTATCGTCTTCCTTCATGATCTGAAAAGCAAATATATTATTGAAATTGAATTTGAAACTAGACTACAAAGAAAATAAGAACAACTTTTAAATGAATCAGATAGGGCAAACACACTATGTTTCTATTGACTGAAATCATGGGAAGAATTTAATTTCAATCAATGGTAACATATGGATTTTGGAGGTACTTTTTTCTCTCGAATGTAACTAAATCCAAATGATTATATTAACTGCATCACAGAAATATGAGAAAACATATTCAATTAGAACTTCCTTGTTTTTCGCCACTGATGTCATTTCTTCCTCCAAAACTTCTACTAAGGATCATTGAGCATAGCACAAGTACAACAAGTTGTAATGACAACACACATGGTCAATTCCCTACTGAAAAACTGAATCTTGTTAAAAGGCATTGTCCCTCGTGTAGGGTTCAAAAACTTCACCTGATGTTCGTTTAGTTGAGTATATGTGGTCCGGCCCACACTTATTTCCAAAATTCAAAGAGCTTCACAATTTTTTAAGTAATACAAAATTTAAAAAGCAACATAATACTAACTAAACCATTGTGATAGGTTAATGGACAAGACTGGTAAAGTGAAGGTAGATGCATTTTAGAAAACCATAACATGCTCATGTTCAAGAAACAAAACTGGAAGCCTTACTCAAGCTACAGTCCTCCGAGAGCACGCCGGTTAGAAGAAAAAGCTACAAATATGACATTCCAGTACATCCAGTTCTTATACACGATGACAGGTCATTTTAGGTCAGGTAACACCTCCACAGACGTAATCATTCTAATAAACTAAAACTGGAGGATAGCTAATCCGGTGACCTAAAGAATCGACCACTGTACATACTTTGTTTTAAATCAAATCCATAAGTAACCACATAAAAATAATAGAGCAACACAAACCCTAGATGTATAATTTGGCAGGACACCCTTAAGAGTTTTCAGAGATTCTCTACTAATAACTGAAACCCTTAAAACAGACATATTTTGTTAATCAGGAAAAACCCCTGTTCTGGACCGACTTTGGGGAACAGCGTTATGTTATCGGTTTTTTAACCCCCTAAATGTACCAAGATTCGAACTCACATATTTTAAACCAAATCCACAAGTAACCACATAAAAAGAAGAAAGCAACATAATAATTTGGTAGGACACCCTAAGAGTTAAAACAGACATGGGCACTAACAAGTTAGGGTTAGGAAATTATGAGATTGGAGAGACCTCGCTGTCGGAGATGATTCTGCGGCACTCGTTGAGGACGGCGGGGGTGAGGAAGACCTCCTTGCGGATCATAGTGTCGTTCTTGTAGTTGGAGTTGTTGGCGTAGCGGAGCTTCCCGTCGGGCCTGAACTCGAACTCCAGAAACTCATGCCCAAACTTACCCTTGTGACCCACATAGTAACGCAGGTAAAATTCACCACTCTTCTCCTCCTCCATGGCCAACCCTCAAAACCTACTCTTCTGAATCTGATGAACAACACCAACACCAACAACAAGAAGAAGACCAAGGCTATTGCTTCTCAGCTCACACAGATTTCGATTTCGATTTCAATGCCTTATTTATTTCAGACCTAATGCTTTGGGCCCAAGAAATCAAGCCCAACCTCTTGGGCCAGCTTGCCTGGAAAATGATAAAGACCCGTGGGGTGGGGACACGATGACAAAATAGCCCGTCTTCTATTTTAGACCCGAAACTGGGATTAATGGCTCGGTTTTGGTTTACCATTTGAGAGAGTTATTGAATTTTGGTTCAATTCAAATTTGACTATTTTGGTTCGGTTAACTGACCATGGACAGCCCTATGCTTTATCATACTTGCAATCACATCATTATTGATGGATTCTACATTTTGGGAAGATTTGCTCTCTAAATTATCAACAAAAAAATTGTGACACAAGAAGTATGAAAACTGTCAAGCAACCTCACAAATTTGTGGCTATGAAGATGTAATTTTGTAATTAAACTCAAAATGAATGAAAGTCTTACATTTGTTATGACGGGATTTAATAAATCGTAAGAGGCACATGTGCATCCATAATTGTGGGCACATTTCAACCAGACATTTTGGCCTACTTTAACTTGTTTTGTATTTCATCTATATTCCAATGCTAATTTACGTAACAAATGAATGAAATTCAGAGTTCACTTTTAATACAAGTGTTTTGACACTGGTGGATGATATACAGATACAAGATTGTTTCTTACTCTTTGGTTTCAACATTTAATTTGAAGTAGTGCTCATACAGAGAACGGTAACTTGAGGGAATGTAATCCTTGAACCTGTCGTTGTCAACACAAACAAAAGAGCGCAACGTATCAAAATCAAATGGACATTGCATAACACCTTCTTTGACTAGACAATGCACATAAGCTTAATCAACTGGAAATGAAAACATAAAACTTGTACCTTACAAGAAGAGGACGCCTCTCCTGTCCATTGAATATTGCAGCAACTGACTGCAGAACCTCGTGTATTTTCACCGCTTTTGACTTTAGTACCTTCAGAACGCCCACAAATTCTTTGTACTCTGATGCATTCAGCTTCTCATGAACCTGCAACCCATATATCATCAGTGAGTATCATGTTTATTTACAATTCAGAATTGTTCTTTATATATTATATATATGGAAGGCTGGTTTAAACTGCAGTAATTGAACATTCGAGAGATGATGGCGAAAAGGGTGTAAAACTAAAAACATTTAGGTGTGAATGATCAATGTTATACAACTTCAGCCATATCCTATTAAGGATGAGAGTGAGACTAACTCCAAATAAGCACGAGTGTTATGACTCACAATGTGAGCAAATCCATTTTGGGGGAGCTATCGAGCTCATTTTAGCCAATGTTCCAATAAGGCATGACACTAAGCATTTCTCAAACATTTCGGACTAGATAAGCATCCAATTGAATTGTGAGTACATGACCACCAACTGACAGCACCTACTGTTGTCAAAAACCAAAGTTGAGAGGCTTGAGTAAGAGGGTTCAAATTGATTGGACAGTTCTCTAGATGTCATAACACGGTATATTCTAATTTTGTTATTTGGCACGATGTTTTTCTCCACTTCGACATCTTTGTAAGGTCTATATGATTGGACCATGCTAAAATATCAGCACATGAAAACAAAAGGGAAATTTCAACTACTTCAAATCCATATGTATATAAGAAAAACAGTTATTAATAACAAGCATATTTAGTATAGCATGTTACCTGGACAAGGAAAGCTTTCCCTTTTGTTTCATCATCACCAGAAGAGGAAGGACCCAACCGAATAGCCTTACTTTTCTGACAGATATGTTGGCCATCTTTTTCTTGTGTTGTACCAACACCCACGAGAGATGATGATGATGATGAGCTGATGCCAACGGTTTGCATGCTTCTACTATCAGCAGTAGCTGATCTTTCACGTTTCACGGGTTTAAAAGGAAATGAAAGGTCATCCAACTGTGGCATTTTGGAAACAGATGGATGCTCATTTGAAGTTCTAATGCATGGTGTTGAGCCATGCCCTAATCCCAATATTTTATGCTTCTTGGTAGAATGTGACATAAGAACTTTGTCTCTGGATGTTTCATTTAATAAGGAATCACTGGTCAGATCAACTATTTCATGATTCTGAGATTGCACATCCTCTCTCCCATTAACTAGTAACCTCTTTTTATTGCGAAATAGATCAATTGAACGCTTCTGCGGTAAAGTTCCATCCTTCTTGAAATGAGTAAGAAATGAGCGGTTAGCGGGAAGAACTTCTCCCAGGTAGCTTGAAGTGCTACCTCTTTTAGATTCAAGTATGGAAGATAATGACTTTCCTGAAAAATCTTGAATCATTTGCAAAGTCTGCAAATAGGAATAACCAAGAAATAAGTAGACAATAACACCCATATTTTCTATTTATTATAAGAGCATTACTTCGGAAATAGTGAAAGATCACCTGAGATTCAGACTTTTCTTGGGAACATTTTTCCAAAAACTGCATGTTTTTCATCTCTGTTATATTCCCTGTACAAGGAAACTTTCCATCAGCGGCAGCATAGTTTAGGAGGTTTAATCATAAATTAGTGATAATAAAAATTGCAATCAAGGTTCTAAAACTCGGGATTGGTCAAAACTCAGCGAGACGACACAGGGAGTTTTGAGAAATCAGGAGAAATTGGCAAAACCTGTTTTATATTAATAACAAAAAATACCAATATTTTAATAAAATAAGATAGTTTCAAACAACTTACTAAGTTAAAACAAAAGCACAAACCAAAGCTCAACTAAAAATAGCATGAGAAACAAGTTCAAACAGCGATAAACATAAATAACAAGTTAAAAACAAGTCTACATTTGACTAAGGTGAAAAACAGTCCAAATCTCGGTCAATAGGTTTCCCTGAGTTCTTGGGGAGTTTTAGATCGCTGATTGTAATCGTGCATACTGCTGAGGACCAACTCAACTAAAAGCTTAATAGTTGAAGGCCACTCTATTACTTGTACACAAACACGCCCCTTCATATTTAAGCCACTTTGCACGTGGATTGATGTAGAGGCCAATTTTTTCTGTGCGAGAATAACATTTTCTTAATCTGGATGGTGGTACGACTCGAACATGTGACGAATTGGTTAACCGGCTCTCAATATTAGAAAGACAAATTTAACTAAAAGCATAAGTTGAAAACTGAAGACCAGTGAACCACTTTACTATTTAAAGTCCTTACACACTTTCCAATGGACAAGGTCTGTCTAAATCCTGACAAGAAATTAGTAACAAAGAAAATATGTTCCTATTGAGAGCATATATTGTTTTCTTCAGCCTAAGATGCCAAACAGAAGCCTTTGCAGGACTTCTTCAGTAAAAAGTGTAAAAATAGAGAAAGAGAGAGAGCTTGCCATAGGACTGGAATAAGTGTAAAAGAACTTGAAATTCTTTGGATAAGTGTGTCATGGATACGAAATTTGTTAAAATTATTTCACAAGTCAACATATACACACTACCATGAGAATTCTAAACCAGGAAAATCTCAATTAAGAATTGTTTAACAATTTTAGTCAAACCAGAATATCACAATGCATAAAAATCATGGCATGAGTTTTAGATGGAAAATACTCTACCCCTGTCTTCAGTTCTTAGCTTCAAATTTGTAGGATTATGAGGTCTTGCATCTCGGAAGAAACGAGTTAATGTGAAAACCACATCACCAAATTTTGAGTGACACTGCATGGATAAATACCAGTTAACATGGGAGCTTTGTAAGTAAAATGTTGTATTAAAAGCAACAAGAGGTTACCTTGATATGAGGCTGAATCCAAAGTGATACCTGAGACTGGCGATTTGAATGTGCAAACCTGATCAATTTAAACAATGAAGTGAAGTAAATAGAATAGACATAACTGAATGTACCTCAATAGTGACATATTTATACTGTAACTACTGAATGCACATGAGGGAAAGAATCAGAAAGTCCCCTAACTAACGGTGGAATTCTAATGGTTTGTGTTGATAACTTCAACAAGGGGTTTTATTCAGCAACCAACCAATGAAACCATATTTAATTGATGTAATACAAAAACATTCACAGGATACTGTACAGCTATATGAGTGTGGAACAGACATACAGACACATATATAAGGAGAGAGTGAACTTCTAATACAGAGAAAGAGGGAGAACACTATTACAATATAACCCACTTCCAATAACTGAGACTGCAACAGCCGGGAATGACATACTTGTGATTATTTAGAAAAAGACTCATACTTTCAGTCACTCCATATTCCAGACTCATACTCAAACTTTAGAACATGTACAAAACAGTTGGAGAAAAGGTAAACACTGAGATGTTCCAACCTAAGTAAATAGTCAAGATACCACACTCGCTTTCAGTTTTAACATGAAAATAAGAATTGAGCAATAAAATGGATTTCCTCAATGAAAATTGGAGCAACCAAAACATATATTCACTATTTCATGCAATTTGGTAAAGTCTAACAAGCTGATAACAACCTTTCGTCGCAGAAAATAATTGCACCATAATCATGGCGATGACGGATGACACGGCCAACAGCTTGATTTACAGCCCGTGACGCTTGTTGATTGTACCATTCTTCACCAGTTATATACTGCAAGGTCAGCATCAATTACAAAGGTAGTAAAGTATTGATAGGACTTAAAGTGATTTTGCATCAAGCAATTTAGGTATTACCTTACATTCTCCCTTTCGTGTAAGTGCTTGTTGATCCAAGTACTCACGTTTCAGACGAACCTGTAAGACATCATGTGAAATGGAAAGGCTGAATCATTAAAACCCTGTAAGACATCATGTGAAATGGAAAGGCTGAATCATTAAAACATGCTAAGGCAAGCAGTACAAAAAGAAGGAATGATGTATATATATTGGATACAAGTTAGGAAATTGTGTTGATTCTTGAATGGATTTCTACTCCCAGCATAGCATAAACAGTATCTTTTGTTGAAAGAAAAACACGATCAGCGTTAAAAGATAAATGAGTAAAAAAAATGAAACCTTTGGATCAGTCCTTGTGGCAAATGGCATACCAGTGACAATTACAGCTGTCCCTGCATGGTCCGCAAAATCTAGTTCTTCACTAACCTGGTAAAACAGAAACCATTAATCACCATATTTTGTCTTAATCTTTACAATTAATGTTATTGGCATAAGCTATACATTATTACATTGACTTTGAAGCAATTAAAAAATGACAGACAAAATAGAGACATGAAGAATGTAAGCAGTGGTAAAAGAAGTGGGCATCATTTGAGGGCAAATAATTAATGTAAGTGATACTAAACCCACCCTTCTCCGTCGATATAGCATATACGTCTATCTTAAGGAATTTGAAAGGATAATATGATGATTGCTAGTTGTTTTAGTTCCATCTTTCTCAGTCGATGCAACATAAGAAGAATTCCGCAAAGCAGAATGCAGGTTGAAAGTGAGGGTTAAGTCATACCTTGCCACGACAAACAGCGAAGAATATTGCACCAGAAGTTGAAGTGTCTTTCAGTTTAGCCATATAGTCCTGCCAAAATATCATATTAGATTAACTATCAGAGGAGAAAATGCTACCGTGAGAACAAGGAAAATCACTGATAGGGAGTCATGCCTCAATAAGGAAACTGACTACGCCTAATTTAACTTGGACTGCTCTAGCTAACAGTATTCACCACATACCTCAATGGACTGGAGAAACAGTGAAGATTGCCTTGGTTCAATTACAGGTTGTTTATGTCTACATATTCTTTCCCATATTGTTTGAGATTCTGCGGAATTAGCACCGCTCTGCACAAATAAAATTATTATTACTCAAAAAATAAAATCAAATTCACATATCCAATAATTGACTTAGATTATTACCATATTTTTCCAGCATCCAACGCATTGATCCAAAAGGTAATAGGACGGAAAGAACACGAGCAAGCCATCCGGCACAATCTGAGAAAAATTGACTGGAACATGAAATTCAAGAATTACAGGGCTACTAAAATGGGCACTATTTTCCAACAGTTAAGGAAAGCTTAAGTTGGATGCCTTGTTGAGAACTTCAGTGCAATGGCTCAGACATTTACAGTAAAAATCCAGATCCAGAAAAGCGAAATGTCGAGAATCATAAATATGGTGAATGAAATGAAGGCTAGACAACAATATTTGTCATTTTTTATTAGCCAAAGAAAATTATTAAAAAGGAGAATGATCCTTTCCAAAGGACGATAACAATATCTGTCTGCTTATGTCCAGTGTCCACTCAAAAGGATCTCTTCAAATTACTATTATACAAAGCCAGCCCTTTTTTACCATGAAGTACTTAAAGTTAGGACCAAATCTATGATTTGATTGATATACACTAATTTGGGACATAACAAGCTAACCTATTTTTTGCATATTTTATCACCTTCTTCCTCCAAAATCATAAAATTTCTTGCCCATTTCTTGTCTCTGTAGTGATAACCTCTGAGTTTATCCTCACAGTAATCACGAATACACCGTAAAATAAATCACCCGCTCTGAAGGATAAATATTGATCCATGGCTCCCACATAATGCAAACCCGTCTCTAAGAGGGCCATAGATGCATACTACATCCAGGTTCAAGAACAAAGCTAGCTAATATTGCCTAAACGCATAAAAATAATGCAGTAGCAATTTGCAGCAGTTTGAGGCAATGCATAGAAAGACACTTGAAAATACCAGTAGTATTTCCCCATTTGATCTTAAAACCTTACATTCGTTAAGGACTACGAGTTTAAAGATTGCCCTCTACAACCTCACTAAAATGAAAACCTAACTCTGAAATAAGAAGCAAAACAAAACAAAATAAAAAACATCTATCCTTGCCATCTGTTCACAAGAGGGGCCTGATACTAATAGCTATTGTATGTATTCATTAAAGACCATAATATAAATTATGAATGACGTACCAAGAGCATTTCCAAGTTCTTGCTTGTATTCCAATGAATCGCGATTTCGGAATGATGAATTGAAAGAGCAGCCTGATGGACCAGCTGGCACAACTCCTGCCCATATCTGATTTGGAGATATAACATGAGGGTTCTCCAATCGAATAGGAAACTCTCTAACATTAGCAACACAAAAGATCTTATTTAGCAAATATAAACTTGTCAAATGAATATAATTCAGGTGTCAAAAACAGTCTTCTTCATGACTTACAGTTTTAGTTCTTGAGCAAATGAATCCATAGGAGACAGTGTGCCAGATGTTAATACTATTGATCCCACACCCTTCTTGGCGAACTCTTCCATAGCAATTCCTGGATTGAAACACCACCAACTGAATGTCCTAGATGCCTTACCTGTACAATCAAGATGACAGAGATAAAAGATAGTGGCATAAAAGGTTGATACCCAATAAGAGAATAACTGTCAATCATAATCTCTTCCATGAGTTGTCATCAAGACAACAACATATATACATAGGGGTGCACTCCAGTACAAACCGGGTTTCTGTACAAACCGTCCGAACTGTGGAATATTTGGGCAGAGGGTGGAATGATTGGGACGAAGTGGAATGTTTGGCGTGAGGATGGATTGTTTATGTTCAAATATTCCACCCTCACGCTAAATATTCCACCCTCTACCCCAGACATTTTATGTTCGGATAGTTCAGACATTTAACCTGGTTTGTATGTGATTTCTTCTATGTACTAATATACTACATGAGATCCTAATAGGCAATATGAAAACATGAAACCCTAATCCAGTAGGCGACCCCAATTAGATTCATACCATATCAATGAAACGTGAACACCGAACACCATAGCGAGACCACAATATATTAACTAATTCATTGGAACTAAAATTAATTCAAGGCATATCCATCAATGT
>JAYMTS010000198.1:0-12830 GCA_036898005.1 Geranium phaeum
CATTATTTACGAGTTCTTCATCACTTCTGTTCAATCCATAGTATGTAGAAGTCATACAGTGTTTTGTTTAGAATGATCTGAGACTGACATCTGCGATAATATTTAGCTATGAAGGCAAAAATTTGAATCTCATGTGGTCCGGTCTTTAAGTATTTCAAACTTTTTGCTACATGTTTTTTTCACAGCCTTATTTTGGACCTTTGGTTGAGTTCCTCTTTTTGTTCCATGTGTCTGTTTTTAGTCTTTTTTGCTATTTGGATAGAAATGGCGTAAAGATGGTGAATGTGATAATAAAAAAGTTCAAAGATTTTGTCATGTTTTAGGAATATCACGGTTCAGAAAAAGGTCGATGTTTTAGGGATTATTCTTCAATAGACAATTTATTCTTTTGAGACTTGGTCGGATCTGGATAAAAATAAAAATCTGACATATATTTTTGTAATTTTCTACTAGATTTTTTCCCGGGAATTATTAGTGAATTAGAATAGTCAGAGTTGGTAAGCTTTTATGTATATTAAAAAACGGTTATATTGTCGACAAGCAGTCATCGTTTCGTCAGGTGTAGTAGTCAAATGTGGACTTGTTTTCTACTTGTTTCCTATGTTATTTTTGCTTGAACTATGATTTATGCTTTTGTTTTAACTTATTAAGTTGTTTCGATTTTATTAAGTGTTATTTTTCCATGCATTCAGTTTTACCAATTTCTGCCCTGAGTTTCTAAAAAATCTCATCTCTCGACTCGCCAAGTTTTGGCCGATCCCAAATTTTAGAACCTTGATATTTGAATTCTATATTTTCTGTTTGACACATTTCCCAGTGTCTGTTGATGTCATAGTTTTTTCTTGGAATCGTGTCATTAAAGATCAATATCTTTTTGGGCTTCTTTCATCGAGCAGGCGACTTGAGCACTCTCGAAGTGCACTCGAACGAGCTGTCCTACGAAGACTCCATATGCACGGGCGAGATCATCGAGAAAGTACAATCCCCTCTCCAAAAACTCGAGACCTTCAACCACATCATAAACAACCACAGCAACGATGACAAAGACAGTCCATTTACAGTTTACATAGGAGGTTCCGTTGGCGACCTTCTCTGCCTGCTCGAGGCAGACATCGGCATAGTCATCGGTTCCAGCCCGAGCCTGAGGAGGCTTGGAGACCAGTTTGGCATCACCTTCGCGCCACTATTTCCCGGCCTGGTCAAGAAGCAGAAAGAACTCGAGATCGAAGGGCGATGTAAATGGAACAAGCTTTCCGGGATTCTCTATACCGTCTCCAGTTGGGCTGAAATCGAAGCGTTTGTCGTTGGATGGTGATTTTCAGCTGTTTCTGGTGAGTTTTTCTCTATTTACTGATAGAGAACAAATTTGATTCCACAAGGGAATTGAAATTGAAATTGATATACAGTACTGTTGTAGGTACATATATATGTGTGTGTGTTATATATTATAGAGATTTGCAGTACAGGTGATAGATTGGTGGTGGGTGGGTGTTGTATTTTGTTGCCTCCCAGAAAACCACAGGTCAGTCCTTAGAATCATTTTTTATTTATTTTGAGGGCCTGCCTGATTCAGAAAATTGTATTATTGGATCTTGTATTGTGTTGTCATCGAATTAAAAATATGTATTCTATGCAATATTCATGTATCTTGCTCTCTTTTAATTTAATTTAATTTAATAAGGTGTTTACCGATAAAAAAATACATACGTTTTTATTGTTCATGCTTCATCCATGAACCAAGAAATCGAATTAGACGAGGTGGGGTATTCTTTTTCCGCACATATATTTATAATGAAATTTGAGACGCTAATCTCGAGTTGGTTTATTTAGTATTTAATGAATAATTATATGTTTCTTATTTAACATTTGTTTTATTTTTAGTAAATGTATTTGCATTGAAAATTAAGTGAATCGAGCCAAACTCAAACTTATTTATATTTTTTCGAGGTTCAAGCCCGAGTAAATCATTTTTTTCACGAGCTGAACTTTACCATAGAAACTCGATTTAATTCGTTTATACTCCTAGATTTGAAAAAACAATGATCAGGGCGGGGGACAAGGAGGAGAAAACCCGCCTTGTTGCCATCATGAGCTTACATCCGATATCTCGCTTATGTGATAGAAACATAGTATCATACAGACTCGTAGTTACGAGCACCCGGAACAAGAAAAAGGATTGACTTCAGTTGGGTCTTCATATATATTATATATATAGCTATAGCTATTTTAATTGTCTACACTGAAAATTTAGCCGCACAAGCCATGCTCGAATAAATAGAGAATGTGGTGGTAAAACAGTAACCAAAACAAAACATCAACATGCCTAGCCTAGCCTAGGTAGTGTCAAAACGCTGGTTTTTGTTTTGTCTCGTGTATAAACGTGTCCTACACGACGGTCTGGCTCAGGTTTCCTTGTACCGTGTTCTGATCTTGTGTCCTTGGCGCTGAAAAAGTTGATAAATTCGGTGCTTAGTGTCAAGCAAATGAGCAGAGCACAGTATCAAATGACAAAAACATATGGACAGAGCTAATACAACATACCAAGGCCTTTAGCTTCGGAAGTTCTCATGATTCTTAGCCTCTTCACAGAGTCCATGAACATCCTGTTCGCAAATTCATAGGTTAATAGATAAGTCAGTTTCATAATCATTGCCCAAATACAATTACAATGACTAATATTGTTGTAACATGCCTGAAATTATATGTATAGGGATTATTGCAAAACCCTACTTATGCAAAGAGTCTACATCCACCACATTTATTTCACACCGTTAATAGTGATTTGAAAAGTAAAAAATATCCTTTCAGATTACAATAAATAAGGACTACAAGTAAAAAATCAAAAAATATATTAAGGAATTGAACATAAAAAGTATATTTTTGTTTCAATTCCTACGCAAAGAAACGTTTGAGACTGCTCAACAAGAAAACAAGAATGGAGGCTAAGCCTGCTCATGTTGGCTTGTAACTAAAAGAGAACTTGGAGTGCGAGATTAGAGGCAGTAATTTGTAAGTACAGCCGACATTAAAAAAATGCATTGAAGCAAATAGCTTAGTTTAAGGCTTTGAGCTCGTAGTTCCAAATTTTCACAATGTTCATACATATACCATTATTCACAAGAGAGCACGTTATAAAGTACCATTTCTACATTCTAACCGATTTGGACAATCTTATCAATAAATTGAAGTATGCAAATTACAGTCTACAAAGCAACACTCACAAGTCATAGCTAAGTCCTATTGATAGGCTAATGTAATGCTTCATGACACAAAAATCATATTTAAGATAGCAAATGAGCATAGACTGTTTGAATGAAAAGTACATACCTCCATGGAACATCTCCAACAAGCATCCAATCTCCGTCTTTGTCTTCATAGGTGAGCGAAAACGCAGATGACCCATCCAGCAGTTTTGAGTGTCCTGAACAAATGAAATCTTACCATCTCAACGAAAATAAAGCAAAATTCTAAGTCAAAAACATGTTTTCTTATACGCCCATATCTCCACTTAGATTTAAATGGAGTCAACACCCTGACAAATTGAACTCTTTGCTCTCGTTCAATACCAAGATGAGAATAGCGATTCCGATTACTCTTCCAAACAGAACTTCATGTAAATTCATTACCAACAAATTGTGTTCCAAACGCGTTAGGCGCTAGTCGGGTGGATAGGGACTAATCAGGAATTAATCACTAATCATACTAGTTGGGGATTTCTTAGAATATTAATGCGATCTACAAAATCATATTGAAATCTAAGTTCAATTTAGGTGTAAATGGATTTAAAATCTTGAAAATGAACTGTTTGCTCTTTTCCAATGCCAAGCCTAGAATACTTTCTGCTTACGCTTCATAACAAAACTTATAAAATTCACTACAAACAAATGGGACTTTGAAAATCATATTAATTGCCATTATACGAACTCTTTGAAGATCAAGACATGTAAAGGCTAGAAGCACTCACGTTTAGAGTTGGAATCCGTTGCGGGCGTCAGGAACATGTCCTCTAGAGTTTTGGCCAAGGTCTCGTAACAGTCTTGCGCGCTCAGATCAACCTTCCTCCCTATCCCACTTCCATCCATATTCACCTTCACGAACGAGGACCTCCTGGGAAACCCTTTCTGCTGGGTGTTGCCATCATTCTTATCACCGCCTTCATTGACTGTCTTCTCCGCCAAATTCTTGCTTCTGTCAACGGCTCGAGACTTTGTTTGGTTACACAAGCTGTTCATTCTGCACGCTCTCACCGGAGGCCAGCCAACAACTTGACTGCTTAAAAGTAAAACAAACAAATCCATCAGACAAAGCCATACTAAAAAATCCAAAAAATGTAAACTAATTGTATCAACTCAAACCAAAACTAGTAAGAGATGTACTCAATTGCCAAAACCCAGAACCTCAGACTAGTAATTATCAACTTCTCAGAGCTCATTCAAAATTGAAATAACAATTATACCGCAATAGCATAAATCAAACTGGAGCAGTGTGAAAAGGAATCAATGATCCTTCTACTCTTTTTTTCTCAATTTGTAAGCAAACTAGCAAACTAAAATCAGATAATTTGGCTTATTACAATCTATATATTCAGGGTTTTGATGGAGTTTGCAAAATAACCCAAGACCCGTATCATGAAAAAAAAAGCATGATCAAACCAAGCAATGGATGGAAGCTAAAAAAACAGAAAACAACAAATATTTGAAAACAAAAACCCAGAATATGATAAAGCAAGCAAAAATCCCATTATAACCATCATCAAATCCAACAAACAAACAACAATCCTCAACACAAACAATCCAGAGTTCTGATAAATTTCCCAGAAAACAACATACCCACGTCATGAAAAACCAAGCAAAAAATAAACACGATCAAGCCAATCGATGGAAGCTAAAAAAAAGTCAGAAAAACAAAAGGCCAGATTATGAGAAAGCCAGCAAAAAATCCCCACCATCATCACCATCAAATCCAACAAATAATTCATTGTTTTGATGAACTTGCAAGAAAACAACAGACCCATATCATGAAAAACCAAGCAAAAAAATAAACAAGATCAAGGCCAATCGATGGAAGCTAAAAAAACTCAAAGAACAAAAACCCAGATTATGATAAAGCAAGCAAAAAATCCCCATTATCATCATCATCATCAAATCCAATCCAACAAATAATTCAGGGTTTTAATGATTTTTCTAGAAAACAACAGACCCATATCATAGAAAAATAAAACCAGCAAAAAAACACGATCAAGGATCAACCCAAGCAATGAAAATCTATAATTAAAAAAAAACAACAGACCCATTTCATGAACAAGCAAGCAAGCAATGAAAATCTATAAAAAAAAATCGAAAAACAACAAATATTCGGAAAAAAAACACAGATTCAGCAAAATTACCCTCCACCAGAATCGGCGCTTCTCTTGGTCCCAGCCCCACCCAGAGACGAACAAGACGACGAAGAAGAGATCACAGACGAAAAGTCCTCAGCAGTCAAAATCCTACCATATTGACCTCTAAAACATTGCCGATTCTTCAAAACCGAACCAGAACCGAGGCTCAACCCAAGACCCAGCTCGAGCTCGGGCTCGTCCGGAGACGAAGAGTCCTCTGAGGACAAGACCCAACTCTCCTCTCTCGAAACCATGGACATGATCGGAGCCACAACACAGTTCTGGGTACAGAAAATCGAAATCGAAATCGAGAGGTTGAGGAATTGAGGTAAGAGACAAAAATTGCTGGGAATTGGGGGAAATGTAATGGGCGTGTGTGAAACGTGAAATGATGGTGTGAAGGAGAAGAATCGATTTTGTTTTTTTTATTTAATTAATTTTTATGAATCGATTTTTTGAGGACTTTTTGTTTTGTTTTAAATAATTTTAATTAATGTGCTACCCAGGCAACGACAAGGGGACAGTGGTGGGGCCCAGAGGCACATTGGTCCGTACGTCTGTTTACGACGCTCCACTAAATTGGACCGACTTGAATTGTTATTAATTACTCTCCATTAATCATATACATGGTAAAATTTATTTACTCATAAATAGCTCCACATAATTTCACCAAGATTGAATTTACGAATTCATCATAAATTGTGAGATGCTCAATAGTTGGTATGTTCCCCTTAAAACTGAATGATTATATAGTATTTTCATATTCATTTTATAATTCAGCTAATTTTGTTTGGTAAAGAGAAAAAAATTCTTGAAACACTAAAATTAACTTGTTCTTAACATAAAATTTGTTTTAAATTCAGAAGTCTCTACCGGCCAAATATGAACCTTAACCATAACTCACATTTACTTCAGACATTGGGATCCAAATGCCAAAACTCCCCTCTTGAATTGCATACTTAGAAACCATTTCCAAGGGATAAATAATGTAAAAACGTGAACAAAACGAAACAAAAAGCAAACATGTCTCTCAAAAGAGAAGCTCCTTGTAAAATCACACATCTTGCCCCTAAAAACTACCTAAATGTTTCAACCAGGAACAAGTAAATCTAAGAAGCCTAAATAACTTCGATTCCATCCATATCGGGAATGGCCTATTTTTTTTATCGGGGAGCGCGCTGGGAATAACCGTTGCCTCTTGCGCTGCTGTAATCCCCCCCACCAGAAGCTCGACCGCCATATCGTCCTCTTGGTGCTTCGGTTTGGTAGCTACCTCTACCTCTACCCCTTCCTGTCAGAGCAAAGTTAATTATGTCATCACCATTGAAGAGAAACAATAAAGGCGTGACATTTTCTTAGAAATAAATGTGGACAACAACAGAGAAAGCATCAAGGTACAATCAATATAATGGTTTTTGCATATGATATATATATATGTATCAGTTTTCTAAAATTCACTAGGCGCTAGTTAGATGGAGAAAGCATTTTGGGGACTAATCAGAAATTAATTGGGGATTAATAAGACAAGTCGGGTTTTTAGGACACTTATATGTCTTATGTCAAAGAAACCTGTCCAGAAGATGATTGTCACCAATGGATGAATGGGCATTACAGATATACGCTGTCACTACTAAAGTATGATTATTTTAGACCAGTGTAATTTTCATTGAAACTGGTGAGCTTAATTTCTCAACTCTGTCAGTTGACTACGATGTAAATACATGGTCACTAATTGTATGTGATGCTAGATTTATACTTTGAATTAAGGCCAAAGACGTAGGGTAGGTTGATAAACTCCAGTTAGAAATTCTTTATATGCAAATGAAGAGATAAGCATTATGACTGTAATTCAGAAATATAACTTTTGGAAGAATTGATAATATAAATATGAGATCAGTCACATACTTCCTCCGCTTCCTCCGCGAGAAGCACCACTGCTATTTGCTCTCCGCCCTTCTATGTAAATTTGCCTTCCAGCCAACTGTATCGGAGATGCCTGCCGGGAAGAGGAGTGAATGTGGAGTTAGATAAAACCCATGTTTACAAGATACACACGTATAAAAGAGGATTTTGAAGCACAGACACTTGTTTCTATGAACTATATGTTGAAGTGTATATTTCACCGCATATAAACATCAATACTATAAGAGACACATTCCATTATCATCCACAAGGATATCCAAAGTTCAAAGATAGCAGATCTAAGAAAAGTTTGCCAGGTATGAACAAGTTTAGACGCAACGATCAAATATACATATATTCTCAAAAACAAACCTGGATTGCATTTTGAACACCGGTGAGGTCTTCAAACTCGACAAAAGCATAGCAAGCACCAATTTCCTACATTTACCAATTTATCTTAGTTTTCATCAAGTTGTTTACAACAGACTATGGATTGAAGGAGAAGAAGAATCCATTACCTTCCGGAACCTAATGAACACGCCATCAGGAATGATTTTACCGAAGTGCATAAATTCCTGCTCAATTTCAGCCGCGGTGACAGTAGAGGGCAAGTTTCTCACATACACAGATTTGAACTCGCCTGAAAAAAATAGTGTTCATGCATCATTACTAATGATCTAAGAAATCAATGCTATCGGGTATTGGCAAATTGTTCACAGAACACCTGTCATGTTGTGTACAAGAAGTGAATGTGAAACTAGAGTTTTGACTGACATCAGTTTTTGGTAAGAGATATTAACCTTCCTCGACCAATGAGCTTTCCTCTGTTGTGTAAGCTCCTGATTCAGGCACGGATGAATATGTAACGTTTGACTGCTGAGTAGCCGGTTGTTGTGGAGTATAATCCCACTCTGAATAAGCAGGTGCACTCTTCTGAGTAGATGATTGAGTTGCCACTGCTGGTGTCGACTGGCCCCTTGCAACTTGCAACTATCATGTTGAGAAAATTGATAGAGAACAAAAAAAGGAAATTAGTTAATCAATTAGCAACTCAGGCTTCCATCAATCATACAACAATGAAGAGATATATATATATAGGATGCTCAACACACGTCCGATTGCTACAAGAACTAGCAAGAGGGAAAAAGCCCATACAATGGAAGCGTAAGTCTTCTTTGGAGGCTCTCCTACAGGTTCCTCCGCAGTGGCTGCTGGTGGCTCATACACGGTGTTGACTACATTTTCAATCGGAGCAGATACCTCCTCTGCAGGAGCTTCCTCCACCAGAACTTCTTCTTCAAAGTCCTGTTGCTGATGTTGTTCTGGAAGACTGTAAAGCTGATGCTCTGGGACATTGTAGTGCTGTTCCTCTTGGAGGCTATACTTGTCTACGGGATCATCTTCAAGATGAACTGAGTCAACGTACTCCCTTGCCTCTTCCTCGAAACCATAGTTAGAAGCTGCAGAGACAACAAAAATAGACAATGAAAACCAATAGGCATCTACATATTCTATGATCCTATTAAGCTACTAGATAACTCAGCAAGTGAAAAGAATTCTGATTTTGAGTCCATTTACACTAAAGCAAATTGACGTCCAATTTTAGTTGCATGCACCAGCATGATTAAAGAGTAGCCCATATGAATCAACCCAGACAGCTCCAATAGTAGTGACAACTTCATATTTAGATACATACTAGCAACTGATTAAAGGCCCGACATGATGTTATTGGCTAAGTTATGATGACCATCTAGGAAGAATTTAAGGCACCTGGAGGTTCTGCAAGAGTGTTTGTTGCAGCGTGTTGGGTGTCATATTCTTTTTCTGATGGCACAGGTGCTGGAGGCTGGTAAACTGGTTCGTCGTCAATGAAATGAAAAATATCATTCAGAACAAAGAAACCCTTCACTTGAGGGGCAAGAAAAAAGCTCTGCACAAATTTCCTCCTGACAGCAAAGTCTTTTGTCTTAACAGAACCGGAAACCATCACCAGAACACCTCCGTTCCAAGAATCAATGGAATTTAGTGTTTGAATCTCAATTGCAGTGAAGTTCAGTGACATGATGAGGTTGTGAATTTGCTGCAGATAAATAACAGGGAAGAAATGTCTAATAAATCCAATTAGTAGTATAAAAATGACACGCGCAGGTAACAAAAGCACAATCTTCGAAAGACATAAAGAGGAAAGGAATCTATCTGAATTGGAAACTGAAAGAAACTCTTGGTAAAAACAAAATTCTGTGATACATGACAAATATGAGTGCAATTTAATCAACATACATCTACAAGAAAAAGGCCCAAAAAATCAATGGGTTTTTATTATATGCATAATCATTATCAAAACGAATTGTCCAACACTGCAGAGAACCGATGCAATGACCTGTGTGGCATGAACACCAAAAGGTTATGTTACCATCACATGCATGACACGTGCCACAATGCTGGGAAAAAATCAGACTTTTACCCTCCACCAATCAACTACTATCTAAACACTTCCAAACATTGCAAGCGGGGAATTTATGTTAAAGTTACCAATTCAAATTAACCATACATACCAATCTTCCAAGTATTACATAAAAGACAACACGTGCCTCTGGTTACAGTATAAGTGATTTTTCTAGTTACCTGGCTACAGAAATTCAACCTACTCATCTAACCTGTACCGTCTATATTATATTGGAAGCTGGGATACAAGTAGACAAAAAAAAAATTTAAAAAGAGAAACCCATAACAATACAAATAGTAGATAAACACATGCCTTAAACATAGCCAAAATGGACTATATGATGCCTTAAACCCAGTTTTGACTCACAGCAAGGACCAAACCAGACCTTCACAAGATTAGTAACATACAAAAAACAGAGACAAACCCAAAAAAACAAATGAAATTACCAGCGTAGCAGAAGCAGTTTCGCTGGAATCGCCATCGACCCTGATCATGGTGCTTGATTCATTGTAGAACTGATGAGCATATTCAGCCTGCTGCTGAAGAACCTCATAGTACTGACTCACGAAGAACGAACCAACCTGAAATAAACCACCACAAATCAATTCACAAAACGAATCAATCCAAGAACAAATTAAAACACTAAAACAATGAACAATCTCGAAAATACCAGAAAATCAAAAAAAATCAAAAAAAAAATCACCTGAGCAGCTCCAGGGTACGAGGTCGCCATTATCAGTAGCTAGCTATCAAATCCCTAAATCTCGCTTCAAACATGCACCGCACCGAGAAGAATCAGACGAAACCACTGATCTCAGATCCAAAACCCTAATCCCCAAATCCTAGAAAATTAGGGTTTATAGCGAGCGAGACGAAGAAGGATAGAGAAAAATGTTTATGATGGATCTGAGAAGAAAAAAAAAACAGAGTGGAGGCGAATAAGCTCAACACTGCATCGCCAAATCTGGACCGTCCGATTCAGGTGTGGTCAGTTGTTGAAATAACGGAAAATCCAGGCCCTTTTTGGGAAAATATGTAAATAAGGAAAGTCGCGGCTGTGGTCAACGCATCATAGTGCTGATCGTGGGAAGTGGGCTCATCGGACGGTCCAGATTTGTGTACGGTTGTGGGGTGAGGCGTAGAGTATCAGGGCGCTGAGTTTCAGGTTCAGTTTGATTGTGATCTGAGTCCAAAACGACAACAAACTTGGGTTCTGTCTATTTATGTAACTGTCTTTCATGATTTATCTATTTATAGAAATGTAACAAGATCTTTATACCTACATTGCTATATATGTCTATGAGGAATCTATAGACCTTTACAAAATTCCTCACCTCAATTAGAAATTGGTATTTCATATTTCCCATGAAATTTTAATTTGACTCTATATAAATGTTATATTTATCTATATAATTCTTTCTAATGGTTTTAAGTTTATATTATAAAAAATCACAAGTTTGTTAGTGTTTTTTTTAAGAATTTTCTCTCTCCTGCCCATAGTGTGATTGGGGATGAGTAAAGCATACGATCAGGTAGAATAAAAAAAATTTCTTCATATGATGCATACCCTCGGATACAGACATGGATGGATGGACCTCATCCGAGCATGTATTTTAACAGTTTACTATTCGGTTACATCGTCAGGCTGCGTGATATTGATTCGTCAAGAGGGGGCTGCTTCCCCATTATCTCTTCCTATATGTGCGGAAGGATTATCCATTTTACTTCAAGACATTGCAAGATCGAGCTAAATTCATATTGTTAGGAGAATGCCTCCAGCTTTTCATCTTCTCTTTACTAATGGTAGTTACGTTTTTTTGTAGAGCGGCCCGGGGAATGCATATAAGATAATTCAGTCTATATACGAAGAATGCTTTAGGACATCTAATCAATCGGGACAAATCATTAGCCTTCTCCTCTCCTAACGCCCGTGTAAGATCAAGAGGAGAAAGAAACCTTTCACTAAATGTGGCATGAATAGTCTAAATTTATATACCACGGACCAATAACTTAACTATGACATAAACACATAATATATTATTTCAAGTAATATACACCTCAAAAATCATCAACTCAATTTCAGACACTAATGTTGTCAGGTAAAGTCAAATCAATGATACGATGTATATAATTGTCACAAAAGCCTGATTTAACTTTAAAAGTCCTAGGTTAATCTCACAAGTAAGCTGATAAGCAAGTATTACAGAATCAATTGGATAGCAAGACACACAATGACTTATAGTTGATCCGCTATC
Source organism: Geranium phaeum (assembly GCA_036898005.1). Lineage (NCBI taxonomy): Eukaryota > Viridiplantae > Streptophyta > Magnoliopsida > Geraniales > Geraniaceae > Geranium > Geranium phaeum. The sequence goes on from JAYMTS010000198.1 coordinate 11,984, forward strand.
AAACTCAAAACTGTCTCGCGGGTTTGACCATGTTGTGCTGTATCTCAGGTTCGATAACAGATGGAGAAGTCAAGTTTGGCTCAGAGATGATAGGCACAGCAAAATTTGATTGGCCACGGTGAGGGCCGAATCAGTAGTAACTCCCATAGTAGGCCTGAGGAACCGAGGCGGGTTGCTGAGTTGGCACAGCTGGTGCAGCCGCTTGGGCGTAACTTTGTTGCGGGTAAGGCTGAGGCTGAAAATCACGCAAATAGTGTTAAAATGAGAAAATATTGTGTGGAAATAAACAATCACACAAACACCAGATTTAACGTGGTTGCCGGCAGTGCGTCAACTAGTTCAGAATACATATTCACCAAGTTTGGCTAGGTAAACAAGACAACTCCAACCTAAAGTCCCTAAACCCCCAAAACGATTACTCAATTATAGTGCTCTAAAAATCCTCGAGTTGTCCAATTAATCCCCGATCAATCCTCTATTATTTCAAATTTACTTTTCGATTAATCCCCAATTAGTCCCCAGAGCCCGACTAGCGCCTAGCGTTGAATTATAGTGAAAAGTCAAACATTTTATTTTATTCATTTGCAAGACAGAAGTGAAAAGTGGAATACAAAACTATTATATTTATGGAGACTTTGTTAAAGTGAGTCCCCATATTTGGGCACTCATCATAGAAGTCCCCCAAAAATGGGGATGGAGTTTAAGGGGCCGAATTGGTGTTAAAAATCCCTAAACCCCCAAAAACTTAGGGTCTGGGTTGGAGTTGCTCTAAGTAAAGGATATATACTGCTACTACGTCTTGTCCTAATAGGCAAAAAGAAAAAAGGAATCCCAAATTAGGTCCAAA
>JAYMTS010000199.1:0-12825 GCA_036898005.1 Geranium phaeum
AATTGAGTTAGTACAGTGGTTAGCATTACTCGTTCTTTAACTTTAGTTAGGAGTTCGAGCCTCAGCACGGTATTTGAATGAGGTAAATTGAAGAGTAGATAGAAAAAGTAACATAATTCTGGAAAAAAAATATATGTTCACATTTTCAACTTAATAACTTATATTTGAATTAAGGAAAAAAAATTGATACACCTTTACAAGAAAATTTCTTTACCCTGTCAAGTGTCAACACGGGTGTGCTTGCTTTGCCTGTCTTATCTTTAACAATAAAAAATTTATCAGTTGAAATTTTCTTCATGCCATTTTCCATAGCCTTTGGTTCAACGAATTGAAGGCTTATTACCATTTTGTATAAAGTTACTGTCAATCCAAAAATCAAGTTTAGTATTAAAATTTTAAATTTTATTTGGTTGAAAATATTTTTTAATATTAATCAACACTTACAAATACAACAGTACACTTACTTGATAAATATTATCACTAAATGATTAGCACATCACATGTCTCCTTAAAAAAATTGCAACACTCCTTAAATTATTTTAGTTTTTTCGTATCAATGTATTTAATTTAATAGTTGATTCTTTTGATTTACTGAACTATAGACAGTAACTTGAAAGTCAAAATTACTTAAAAGACTACAATCATAAAATTTCGTACTTAGTAGTTGAATATGACCGTGAGTCCATATTTGTTTCAGAAATTTGCGGTTTGATATCAAATTCTAAACCACTAGTGTCACATGAAGCACTACTCTAGGCACTGTAGGGATATTGACTTTGGAGTACGTATTTATTTTTCTCTTAAAATCTTGAAAAAGACTTTTGAACTTTGTTTCCCAAATTCTAAACCAACCCACCAATGGCAATAGCTTCATTTCCCCATTGTTGTCATCGCTAAATCATCTTTGAAAATTTCACCGTCCCATTAAATAGACCCAAAAATTCAAATAAATAATTATTACTAATTGATTTGAATATTTCTAAAGTCGGAGTTCCACATCATGATCTTGACAGAGAAATCTACTCCTTGAATTGTTGGATTAGTTGGGTTTTGTGATGTCTTGTGCCTCTTTGCTCACGCCACTTGCAATTTTCTATTGAGACCAGAACATTTGATCTTTGTGTTTGAGTGTGTTCTGATCTGACAATAACAAGATTGTTATTTTGATGGCATCATCGGATATGTCAATCCTGAGCAGCAGCAAAATGGGCAGTCCCATGTTCCATGAATTCAAGAAGCAAGCTTCCTTCTTCTTCAGGGAGAAGATCAAGACTGCCCGTTTGGCTCTAACTGACGTCACTCCCGCCCAACTGTGAGCTTCTTGTACAATAATGTTTGTGCTGGTTAATTGATGATCACAAGTAATGATTTGATCTGTATTTTGTTAAAGAATGATTGAAGAGGCGACGGAGGGGAATCCATGGGCGCCGGACTCACGGATCTTGAGCTCCATCTCCCGGGCTGCTTTCGAACTTGACGATTACTGCAGAATAGTTGAGATTCTGCAGAAAAGGTTTGTGATTTTTAATCTACTTACATGCCATGTGTTCAAGATTCATTGTGTATGATGTTATGGTTGTGTGATTCAGATTATCGACGTTCGATGACAAGAAATGGAGGGAGTCATACAATTCAGTGATAGTACTGGAGCACTTGTTGACTCACGGACCAGAAAGTGTGGCCAAGGAGTTTCAGGACGGCACTGAGGTTTTCAACAACATGGCACGTTTTCAGTACATAGACGATAAAGGGTCTCTGTCTTTTTTGTTTATTTTAAATTTTGGTGATCTGAAGAAGTTGTGTAAAGTAAAATATGATGATGATGATGATGCAGATTCAATTGGGGGGTTGCAGTGAGGAAGAAGTCCGAGAGGATAGTGAAGCTTCTGGAGATGGGTCCTCTGCTGAAAGAGGAGAGAGATCGGGCTCGCAAGGTCAGCAGAGAAATTCAAGGGTTTGGGAGCTTCTGTTGTTCAGATGGGATTGGGAGGAGCAGTTCTCATAGCTCAGACAATGAAGAATCCAAGAAAGTGGATTGGTGCAGTTTGGGTGAGAAAGAGGAGTCAAAGTCACTGTTGGGTGGAGAAGAAGATTGCAGAACAACTGCAAGTGATGAGAACAGAAGCATCCCTTGTACCAAACTGACAAACAGACATGCGCTTCTCTGCTTCCGCCCGGAGCCGGAGATGGGCTCGTCTTAGGATACTCATCACTTCTTCTCTGTAGATGCGATGCATACATAATCGTCTTGTCCAATTCCTCAACATCAACTCCATGTAATCTCTTAGATGAAGGAACTCACAATCCACATTACTAATCTCTTGTTGCAGCCACATGATTCATATAGACTATCCCAAACAATAAGGATAATTAATTAGTTGCACTATATACACTCAACTCAACCAAACATGTTTTTGCATGTGAGTACAATCAATAAGGAGACCGAATTTTATATGTACAAATATGAATTTTGAAAAATAAAAAGAAGCGATTATTCCCAAACAATAACACCACCATTTTTACATGCACTGGTAGCAATATTTCTCAATTATCATCCTTGAACACCATTTGTAAAAAATCGTTGTCACCAAGGGAAGATTCTTCCGAGAGCCCTATGCTCATAAGCCCTATGACTATGAGATAGGTTTGACTAGCAAGTATTGTTCAATTCAATCAATGTTTAATTGTTGTCTACAACTGTATCTGTATTGAATAATTTGGGATTTGCAAAATATTGACAACGACATTGCTTTGTAGTAATGGAGCATTTACTCAAAAGAAAAAGATCAAGGGAGGTGGAGCTAACTTCCCAGAGGCACAAAATTTCGTATACAAATAACATTGATTTAATAGTCAACTTTGATAATGGAATACAATCAACTCTTCCAACACTGATATCCGAAAATTAAAACAGATTGTATAATCAACTCTCTTATTCAATGTCTTAACAATATATAGAACATGAAAATTGGCTATAATGGAAGCTTGTAATAGCCTCGCATTCAGAAACAAAACAAAAGGCACCAGTTTTCCAAATTGCAAATTTAAAAGCATTTCCTGTGGACAATAGAGGGGCCAGATTCATCGTACTCAGCCTTTGCGATCCACATCTGCAATAAAAAGATAAACAACAATCTCCCATGAGTAAAATATTGCAATATCTGAGATAGTAGTCACATAACTCGTGTCTCATTTGTAAAAACAAGAGCATTCAAATGAGTGATTGACTTTCCATCCCTTACTCCCATGTGCCAACTAATCAATTTGTTCAAACTAACTTATCAAAGTATGTTATTGGTAATCAGTGTTTAATTAGCTAGCTGAATTGCAAAATATATATTCCTTTCAAGACATCTGTTTAAAAGAAAAAAAGGCGTTTGCTATATATATACATACCTGCTGGAAAGTGCTGAGAGATGCTAAAATTGAACCACCAATCCACACGCTGTACTTCCTCTCGGGTGGAGCCACGACCTTGATTTTCATGCTGCTTGGGGCCAAAGCAGAGATTTCCTTGCTCATCCTATCACCAATTCCCGTGAACATGGTAGACCCACCACTGAGGACAATGTTCCCATACAAGTCCTTCCTGATATCCACATCGCACTTCATGATCGAATTGTATGTGGTTTCATGAATCCCCGCAGCTTCCATTCCTATCATGGATGGCTGGAACAGGACCTCAGGGCATCTGAACCGCTCAGCGCCAATGGTGATCACCTGCCCATCAGGCAACTCATAGCTCTTCTCCACTGAAGAACTAGTCTTTGAGGTTTCTAGCTCTTGCTCAAAGTCAAGAGCGATATATGCCAACTTCTCCTTCATGTCCCTTACGATTTCCCTCTCGGCTGAAGTTGTAAAGGAATAGCCACGCTCGGTCAGGATTTTCATAAGAGCGTCAGTGAGATCACGACCTGCCAGGTCCAGACGGAGAATGGCATGTGGGAGGGCATACCCCTCATATATGGGAACGGTATGACTCACACCATCGCCAGAGTCCAGAACAATACCTGCACACAAGTAGAGGATAATATACCATTCGATTCTTTCTTATCATTTATAACTCATATCATGTATGCACTTTCTGTTCTACATGTGTTTGTGAATGCAACCGAAAATGGTTATTCTACTGAAACTAAACCTTACCATTCTTGTAGGATATTTACATACACAACAGATGAAACATTCTAGTTTTTTTGTTGCTTGCTAATATACCGAGGTACTGGTCTCTTTTAACTCGAACTTCTCTATTTTCTCTCTAAAAGATAATTCAACATAATCTTTCACGTATAACTCAATGATCTGAAAGTATAATGCACTCTATAAATGCTAGGAAACATGCATTGACAACTTTGAAACATGCTATGGCGATAAAAGATGAGATATGTACCAGTTGTACGACCACTAGCATATAGTGAGAGAACAGCCTGAATGGCGACATACATAGCAGGGGTGTTGAAGGTCTCAAACATGATCTGAGTCATTTTCTCACGATTGGCCTTTGGGTTAAGGGGTGCTTCTGTAAGTAAAACTGGATGTTCTTCTGGGGCCACCCGGAGTTCATTATAAAAGGTATGATGCCAGATCTTCTCCATATCATCCCAATTGTTCACAATACCATGTTCAATAGGGTATTTTAGAGTTAAGATACCACGCTTAGACTGAGCCTCATCCCCAACGTAAGCATCTTTCTGTCCCATGCCAACCATCACACCAGTGTGACGTGGCCGACCTACGATACTAGGAAATACAGCCCTTGGAGCATCATCTCCAGCAAATCCAGCCTAACAAATGTAACAACACCATGTTCAGTTGTAAAGTGACAATACGATCATGCTCTTTTTAAAAACGCTAAGAAAACCATTTGTTTGAGCAAATCAGAAGACATGAGTTATGCTGACCTTAACCATTCCTGTCCCATTATCGCAGACAAGTGGCTGAATGTCCTCATCATCTGCCATCTTCTATCACCAGCTGCAAAAATAGCTGATATGTATTGGAAACTAAAAAAAACTGAAGAAAGCCACATAAAAATAAAGAACGTAACAGAATTGAAAGCAACGATTAAATAATAAAATCCCAAGTATCATATATGATGTCTTATGCTTATATTAACTATGGGTCACATTTCTGAATCCCTATGAATTATAAAACCAATTGCTTTTCAGCTAACTGTTATTATTCAAATATACAGTGCACATATCAATTAGGATTATTAAAAAACATCATGATAGCGGGCATTGCATGCCGGGACCTAATTCTTAAGTAAGTTTGATTTAGAATCAAACGAATCTATCTCAGATGAGTTATACACATAAAAATAGCTTCACCACGGAGATTGATAGCCTACAGACAATGTTCTACTTGAACAAATGGTCAGATGCATATTCTAGATTCAAATTTATATCCTATAAATGTAATGCAAATCTAAGTTTTCAAAGTATAGTAGACACGAAAATTACACCAATCTCAATGTTACAATGTGATCAGATTTAAAAAGACGTGTCGATCACCACAAAATCACACTAACATGTGGAATATGACAATCACAAATTTCAACACCAAAGCGGATAATTTAAGTCTAATTAAAGTCCACAATGACGATTTATAATTGGAATAATAAGAACAACGAATTGAAAGGGCGATACATGAACGTCCGGGTTGGTTCCAAATTATCCTTCACTCACATTTTCTTGGAAACCAAACAGATTCAGATATGAGAGACGATAAATTAAATCAACTCACCTAGATTTATCAAGCGATGGTCGATTCTCAATTCTTGGATGTGAACCGTTTGGGTCTCAAAAATGGTAAAGAGAGTGAAAATGAAACTCCAAATCCAAATGAAATTGGGTTTAAATGAACTGTTACACCGATCAATTAGTCTCCTACAACGACCGTCTGATTTTTAGCAGTACTAGAGTGAAGGGCGTCGGATCACTCGATTTCTATGAATACTGTCCATCTTTTTTCTAAAGACGCGGGCATGCGAACTGGGTTATAAATAGATGGCTAGAAAAATGACACTTTTACATTCCTAGAATTTTAATCAAATTATACTTAGTTTTTAGAGTGCATTGCTTATAATGGAAAGAAATCGGCTACTAACCAAAAACAAGTGTCTAAACGTCTGAATTGCGGAAGGTGTGGTGCAAGATTGTAGAAGGTGCAATGCAAGATTGTAGAAGGTACAACTTTGCACTACACAGTCTACAAGGTCAGTAATTTACACGGCCCATCACCTTCTACAACCTGCACTGCACCTTCCACAATATTGCACTTCACCTTCTACAGTTCGGACGTTCGTACACTTTTTCTAGTTTGTAACTGATTTCTTTCCTATTAACATGAGTTAGATTCTATATTCTAGTGTTTTGATTAGAAACATGTACGCGTCTTTAGTTTTATTTGTATATTACATGATCGATCATGTTTTGTATGATTATAATCAAATCTCAACAGGTTAAGCTCGCCAGAGAAAAATTATATTTCACTCAGGATCTACAAGCACTATTGTTAACGAACAAAAAGTTTACGAAGAAGAAAAACGGACCCAATCAAAACCTAATGAAGGTCATAGATTCACTCAAAATGTTCGTGTCTTACATCTAGAAAAAATTGGCCCTAAACAAAGAACATTTGTGGGCTGGTGTGGTATCGCCTAAAACATTCATATCCATTAATGGATTTTGGAGAAGAGAAATATGATATTATTTCTTTTCAAGTTAGAGGTAGTTTTGATATTTTATGGCAATTAATAAAATAGCTAATCAAGAGTTAAAATTTTAACTTTTCGATGGATACTGCAATGGTTCAGGCCTCACATTATTTATTTGCGGAGGGTCTTGGTTTCGAACCCAATTATGAAGGTGGGAAAGGGTTAAAAAGTGAATTAAGGTCTGATGTATTGTAATACTAACAAATAAAGTTAAAAAAATTGAAATATAAGGGAAATTGTGTAATTTAAGTATTTTGAATTTAATTCATTTATTATTAATATTGTTTTCTATCATCTACTATTTATTTTATAAATTCAAAAGTTGAGATATCTGAATAACCATCTTAGTTTTTTGGTATGAATTAACCTATATAGTATATTTTCTCACTTTTGAAGTTAATTTTAGCACTTCACCCACTAGTAGGTGGCTCAATTGCATCTCTTTCTGACTTTGATATGGGTTCGGCGTCTATTCCTAACAAGTGACTTGTTCTACAATCTTATGCCCTCAACTCACCCAAGAAGCAAGATTCTAAAAAAAAGGAACCCGTATCATGCATGCATTAGTACCCTATTTGTAGTGATAATGAGATGTAAATTCATAAACTAACAAAACAAAAAACTCCCGTCTTCATTTATATCAATCGGGTAATAATTATTAGCTCTTCAATATCACAAACATATTAGATATTCCGAATGGATGAATTTCAATTTTCTATTCTCTTAAACTCTCCGGTTAACGAGGTACATTTGTTAACTCATATAATTTTAAATTTTTCAAAGGAAATAAAATAACTAAAAGGGAAAATGTTATCTCACTATATCTAAATATAATGTTTTTCATTTGATTATCCTTAAAAAAAATTCGCTTTCTGAAAATACTAAAATTGTAAAATTTGCATCGTTAATACTCAACACTCATTTTCGTCCAAATCTGTTAAATCTTGGAGTTAAAAAGACTAAAATACCCCTAATTATTTTTTAAATATTAAAATTTGATTAATCCAGTGTTCATTTCAATTGCCAGTGGTTCAAACCAGTGATAAATAAAATGAACCGCCCTCCTTGGACCCAACTCCACTCCTTGTACTGCCTCTATTGCGGCTCCCGGGTCGAGGATGTTGTCGAGCTGGGCGTCATCGACGAGGATTTCGTTGACAATGCCATCCTGGTGGCGGCGACGCCGCCCTCTACTCTCTTTCCACTCATTATTGTTTCCTTTCTCTTTCTCTTTCCACTCATTTAATTTATTTAAACTAAATGTTTTGTGTCCATTATTTATTACTATTATTAACTCACAAGACATTAATTAATAACCCTCATTTCTAGTAGTTAAAATTGTAGAAATTGATATGGCATAGTGTTACATACTCCTTTGGTCTCGGCTAGATGTGGAGAGTGTTTGTGAATTATGATAGAAATTAGGAGGTGGGATAGTACTAATTATTGTACAAGTTAAATTGAGTTTGTTAGATTAGCTTTAGGTTGGAATGGGTGGTATAGGTTTCAATTTTTTTTTTACTGAATTAAAAGAATCAAAACATGTTTGAAGGTTGTCTAAAAAATTATAATTTAGACAAAATTTTATAATAAAAATGTTTGGATTGTTATAACTTATACTAAAGTTACATTTGTAGAAAACTTATTTTAATAAAGTGTGATAAATATACGTTTTCACATAAAAATGAGTGAAGAATAGGCAAACAAACGCCCAACTCCTTAAATTAACCAAGAAAAAACTTGTGTTAAACACTTGAACTTACACAATGAATTTTTGAAGGTAACTTACACATTGATTTAATTTAATACGAGCCTATAATGAGGGTCTGCTGCTCTTTAATTTGCCCACTTACTGTATTCGCCTCTCTATACAACCAATTGACCAATTGATAAAATAAAACTTTAGATACCAAACAACCTCTTACTCTCACTGACCATTGAATTAAATATTTTTTGAAACTTGTACTTTCAAAATATTTTTTAACATCAGTTCAAAGACATTTTCTAATAAGAAAAAATTAAGTCAAGCCAACACATGTACATGTATTTATCGGATAGTAGAGTACTTCATAGCTAGGTAACGTACATGTGGGGGACATTTATGGTATATATATTTTCGGGGAATTTATTTTTCAATATATATTGACAAGGAATGAGTGATATAGGGAAAAAATCACTTTGTCTTTACTAAACTCTCTCTTATTATTAGTCCCATATATATAGTAACGTCCCGGCTGTTTGATTTTCCGACAATAAGCTCGACCGCCCCGCCCCGACCTTGGATGGTTTTAAGATTAGTGATCAGTACATGTGATCGGTACTATGGTGGAGAAATGGTTGTGGGCGGTGGTGGCGAGCATGTTGATGGTGCAGCTATTCAACACAGGCCTTCAGCTCCTCTCCAAGCTCATCCTCTCCCAAGGCTCTTTCATTTTCGCTCTCATGACCTATCGCCACCTAGTTGCTTCCTTCTGCGTCGCTCCTTTCGCCTTTTTACTCGAAAGGTAATCATATGAAAACTTGTATCCTCAATTGAGTTTGTTATGTACTCGTAACTTGATTAAGAATTCAATGATGATTGTCTTAAAATATTGAGAAATGATAAGGAAATGATGTGAACATTGTTTTTACGTTCATATTTTTACAAAATATGAAATTCATAATTTTTTTTTATATTTTTATCTTTTAACTATAATTTTATTCAAATTTTGCAATTCAATACTTTTTAAGTTAAGCTTACTTCCTAATTTTAAAAGTATTTTCATCATAATTTTGTAAAATATATATACATTTTGCACGAAAAAATAAAGTTTATATTCTTTTGTCATTAAATTTTTTTAACTATATTTTCAAAAAAAAAAAAAATTTGACTATAGTTTCTTTTTGAATTACATCATATTTTAAAATCAAACTATAAACTTTCTCCATTGGATCACAACGGGGTTTGAAATGCAAAACTTTTCAGTAATAGTGTGGGATCAAACTGTTGCGGTATTCCTTCAAGGACATTTTACCTATGGTTTTGTTGTTTAAAAGACTAGCTAGGTGATTGATGATTATGATTTAACTAATTTTCCTTTTCATATATTATAAATGGTTTGCAGGGAGAAAAAAGATGAGGTAAAGGTGAGTGGGTGTGTTTGGTTGTGGCTATTCCTGAACGCATTAACCGGGTAAGGTGTCATTTCAAGAATGTTTTTGCTTACATTTGTTGGTTTCACTTCTGCCAAATTTATATGCAGAGAACGAATGTCACTATAGTGCATTAATTTCTGAGAATTTACTACCTTTATAGACTGTACCGCTTATGTATCTTCCTTTTCTACAACAGAGAACATATGCATTTCTAGTCAAAGTTTTGCGTGTCAAGAACTTGAGTGACACTTGTGATACACCACTATAAGTACATTATATGATATGATAAGTCTCTTTGTCCGGAAATGATTGAACCGACTTTAAATTTGTAAAACAAAATAAACCACACGTGTACAAATATGAGAGGGAGAAGTTAATCCCACATTGAAAGAATTAAAATAAAAATGTTGTGTATAAAGGAAAATGTCAAACCCAACTAATAAGCTTGAGCTTTTAATTGTAGAGTCCAGCCCGATATATACAACCTAATTTTCCAAGTTAGAGCGAGTAGCTCAGTTTTAAAATCCAAATCAAAACTGAAGAACTGGATCATGTTCATTCTATTTTTTCAGCCTAAAGAAGCCGTTCAATTTGAAATTTACATCAAAACAAGAAAAATTAAATCCCGCTATCCACTATAGATTATAACCTAAATGAGTAGTTCAATTTAAAAACTCATAATAAAACCAAAAAATCGAACACATTCTACTCAAAACCCAAAATGAGTAAATCGATTTTGAAATTTGTGTCAGAACAAAAGAAATCGACTCAAGTTACCTACCCTATTTTCATAACCTAAATGAGCAGTTCAATGTTAAAATCCGCATCGAAATGCTGAAGAATCGACTACGTACATTAACCCTATTAGAGTACTATACACCCATCACTCAAATTAACCAACAAATGGTTGAGATTCACAATGCAACACTCAAAACCACATGAACCATACCTTTTTAATGATTCCTTATCTTTTCAAGGGAAAAAAATAAAGTAGGAAATAGGCAAAAGGAAAGGTACAATGAATGAAACTGTGCATGGTTGTTTGTTCATAATGTGGAAGCACTAAAGCCACAAAATAGCGACACTCCAAACAGAGAACGAACCCAAATTTAACGTAGCTTCTTCTTCCAACGGGAAAATGCACAATGACGTGTAGTGCACACAATCATTCTCATAAAATAGACCAATTAAAATGTGAATAAATAATAAATAAATAAATTGAGGTTGCTCCTAGTCTAGTGCCCATGTCTTAAATTGGACCCACCTTTTATCTTTTCAACATTTACCTTTTTGGGTCCCATCCCATGTATACTAATAGTTTCACCATATATTGGTCCCTACCATTTTATGTGGGAGTAGAGAAAAATGAGGTTGTGGGGTAATTCATTTTCATTATAAAAAAATATTGTTGTTTTTTTTTAAGAGCGAACTATGAATTCATTTAAGGGGTATTTGCATGTTACTACGGTTACTAATTCAAAATTTGCTTGTCACTACGGTTCCTAGATATTAGTTGCATGTCATCACTCAGAACTATTTTTAGTTGCACCGTTTATATATGACAGAATTAAATTTCATGTAAAATGTCCATAATACCCTTATATTAAACAATTAAAAATATATTTAGAAAATATTTGTTCAACTTCTTTTTTCAAAAAATATTTTTTATCAAATAAATAATAAAATAAAAGAACAAGACAGCTCAATGGTAAAAGACAGCTCTAGTAAGCTAGAGGTTATTGGTTCAACTCCCACCAAGTGCATTTTTCTTAAAAAAAAATTTTGCGAAAGTTCGCCCCCCTTCGAAAAATTTCTGGATTCGACCCTGATACAAATACCCCTTAATTTAATTATAAATTTCAAAAGTCAACCATCCAGATTTCATGGAGTGAATAATATATACTTATTCGGCGCCGTCATTTAATTTTCAGAAACTAATATATATTACGCTCTTCTTGTATTTGTTTGAATGGTTTCATCGAACCTGTTGTCGATTGTCGTATGTTTATGTTTCGTAATTTAGGAACCGAAACAAGACCAGGTGATTTATGTAATTTTTTGTTTGGATAAAACAAAATTAAAAGACGGCGCCACCTTTTTAATAAAAGAATGCTTCTGCCACTTGCCACGTTTCTCCTATTTTCGGGAATTGGTGTACATATACATATATACTTGAGTTAAGTCCATATCATTTCTTTGATAAAATATTATGAGTGGAATGTATATCCAAAACTAATTACTTGAACGCATATTAATCTATGAACACGTAACATGTAAATCTAATAAAAGCGTACGAGTACTGATTATCGCGGTCAGTATTTTTTTTGTTAGAGATTTTTCTCGTTTGCATTAACGAGCTACGTAGTTGTCGAAGCCTGCAAGTTGGGAATATTGAAAAATAATGAAAGTTAAATAGGTGGTCAGTAATAAGAGAAAGAGACAAAGAAAACCAATTAACTTGTAAAAGATCCTAGAGGAAGTTCTACATGAAAAGAGTTATTGTAGACGTAAGTACTAACGCGGACGGAAAAAACTGATAAAACAATCAGAGAAGTCGGCAAGGTATGGTGGGCACGGTGATTTTCTGAAATACTTCTTCCACTTGCCACGTTTCTCCTCATTTTATGCAATTGGTGTATATAACTATACAGGGCCCCTTTCACTACAAACCCTCTAAACATCCAAACCCAACGAACCTCATTCAAGATGTTCATTTTTGCGAGATTGAAACAGCGCACGACATGTAACATGCGCGCACTGTGCACTTAAGTGGGGGTATTTCCGATTTTTTGTCTGACCTTGCACCATGAGTTATCTGACTTTATACCATAAGTTATCTAACTTTACATCACATGTTACCTGACTTGTATCATGAGTTACCTGGCTTTGTACCATGAGTTACCTTGTAAGGACCGCTCCCGGTCTAATCTGCTTAATTTGGTAAAAACCGGAAAATTTCGAAAATTTCGCAG
>JAYMTS010000200.1:0-12816 GCA_036898005.1 Geranium phaeum
TATTTGTCATATCGTCTCGAAAATATGGAAAATTCGGTAATATCGTCGCGATCTGCCGAGATCCATAACACTGCTTAAAACTCTTCCCCACTTACGGAATTTAAAATCTAGATCTCCACACCAATACAGTAAGATAGTAAGGAAATGGTCATTGCGACCAAGAGATTAAAAAGTTAGGATCGATGGATCCATTCATTAGAGTCGGGTTAGCACTCGCTTTAATATATATAGTTTGCTTTTAAAAACCAACTGTTGCGTTTTTTGCTCAAGAACTTAAAAAAAAAACTAAATATTAATATTTGCGGGATCGTTGTTCCGAAATTGACTATTGCACCAACAAACTAGATTAGCATTTTGCAGTTTACTCACAAATTCTTACTTAATTACATTTATTTTCCCTTAATTGTACACCTTATAACTAACTAGGATGGGCATTGCAGTGCCCTCCCAAAGTCTTACTTAATTACATTCTCTACCCTTAAATTGTACTCACCTTATATTAAATAGATATAGAAAACTTTATATTGTCTAAATCAGTAAACATGCACCTTCAATTTAAGTGTTCTAACTTTTAAAAATGTATGGTCTGTTTAAATAATCAATCATCGATTAATCATGCAAGCTAAATAATTTAAAAATAATTATGACAAATTTGTAATTAACTGTTCAAATATATTTCTCGTTTGACTGACGCTTAACATTTTAAAAACACGAATGATAAATATATGTAAAATATGTTTTTTCTTCAGTAATTACAACAATTCCAACACGAAAAGACCATAGAAAATTTCAAATTAATTTTAATTTTTCACATATGTTATCTTAAAAAAAAATATAATTATGTATTTGTAAATTGAGTTTTGAAATGGTGGATAAAGAAAGAATAAATATGGAGTGGGGGCATATTAGAAAGATGACAAATAAAAGGAGACAAAAATATAGGTAAGAGTGGACAGAAAGAATGTATTGGGGAAGCTGCAAGCTTGTTTTTTATATTCAAATTACTTTATTTTCTTCAAATAATTTCACAATAACCTATGAATTGGTTTGGTCTTCTTCTTATAAATATCTCAGTCTTGTCACTGAGTCACTGACACAATTATTCCCTCTGCCCCTCAAAAAATGAATCACAAAACATCAATTAATTCGATATTTTTAAAATCTTATCAAATTATAATATATGATTTTGAATAATTTATTGTTCGATAAGGTGTTAAACATCTCGGTTCGAGTTAAGTAATTTTTTAAATTGTGAGATATATCAAAACTTTTGTCATACGTTGTGCAAAACTTGAAATCAATCAAACAAATATTGAAAAGTTTTAAACGAGACTTAACGTTATTGTTAAACATGTTAAAGTCTGAACAAGTTCTTTCGCACAAAATCAAGTTTTAACAAAAAATTACAAAATGACGAAATCGCAAACCCCATGCTTCTGAAACAAAAATTTCCAAACATTTTAACGTTTATTATACCTCTAGATAATATCAGTTTAGATTGTGACATTTTGTAAATTAATTTTAATATATTTTCGTTATGATCTTGTTTATTATGTACTAACCGGATTATATAACAAGTATAAAATACAAATAAAATATTATTCGGATACATTATTTCACCTACAAATACACAATTAATAATTTTTTTTTTCTGATTTACCAGTTTGAGTTGACTTAGTGGTTGACACTACTCGTTCTTTGGTTTCAGGTCAGGAGTTCGAGACTCAGCACGGTATTTAGGTGGAGTGAGTTTAAGCGTGGATAAAAAAGTGATGTAATTCAAAAAAAAAAAATCTGATTTAAAAAAAATATACAAGTAAATAAATAAACTTTTGCTTCTTATGTATTTTTTTGTATAGACAATTTAAGTAGTGGGTCCAATTTCTGTTAAGGCTATAAAACAGACTCACATACCTAAATTAGTTTGCGGTAATATGATTCAAACACCAACAACCCAATGGTCACTATCACTCCAACTATACTTTGCTTCACATGACAATTATTTGTATTTATGTTACTACCATTTTTAAAATTTTAATATGTGTAGATGTTTAAATATTGTTTGAAATAATTGTGAATTGAATCATAATTTATCATATTTACTTGTTAAAGTTTTCTTTTAACCCGCTAATATAAAACAATTATTGTGACAAGACTAGTCTGTGAAGAATCAGTTCACGATAAACTATTAAACAAAACTAGTTTATAACTAATTATTATCGTTCTATTTACTATTCAATTTATTTTTGTTATTAAACAAAATGTAGAACTGTGAATAATACATAAATGCAATGCCTTGAACTGCTTAATTTTTTACTGTTCTTAGATTATATTTACTTCCGAATTGTTATTTATTCTTAGTCTTTCTGATTATCACATTCTATTATCTTAACATATAGTTAATGTATTATTTTATGCACGATAATAATCACAGGTGCATTGAAAAAGTTTTTGTTAGTTCATCCACAACTCTTAATATGTCATTAATTTGTTAATCAACATGAGTGAAAATACCCATAAACACGAACTTAGGGTGCCAAGCCCGAAAATACTTGGTATCATATTTGAATTTAAATGAAAGACTTTTTATTTTCTCCAAACAAAATGATTTGGAAATTCATATACAACTAGTGTTCTATAAATAAAAAAATATAAATCGCTAATAAGATGGAGAGAGTTTTCTAGAAATCAAAAAAAGATTAGTCAAGAATTAACTGAATTAATTGGAAAATAATTACAGATTAATCAAACAAGTCAAACATTTTTATAAACCAGATATAATGATTAATGATGTTGATCGAGATGAGTTGGGTTGGGCCAGAAAAGAGTAAGTGGGCCCAATGACAAATAGGACCAATTTGCACTGTCATTGTACTTTCAGCAAGGCCCGCTCTGTATGGGCTAGCCCGTTCCATTAACTTTATATTGGGCCAAACATTAAATATAGTAAAAAATACAATTCAATTAGACTTGTAACTCATTTTAATTTATGGATCTTCATTAACTAGGCATAAATATATTGGGACAACAAAAAATAATTCAATATCGACAAAAATATAAGAAATTCATGAAAATATGTTCAAAGAAAATGAGTGACTAAATAGAATTTAAAACTAGCCAGTTGAAAACCAAACCAAATCATATTTCTACAACTTTGATTTAATTTTTATTTTCTTATAACTTAATTGACCAGTTCAATTTAATTTTCAAACCAATTTGGTTCAAAACCAAACAGTGAGCGGTCCCATGCTACATTTTGATTGAAAAACTTACGACAATATTTTTACCTTTTATGTTTCGAAAGTTGTGTATAAGAACTGAATAAGAAAATAAGAACATGAAGATTTAAATCGAATAAGTAGTCAAAATCAAGCTGAGCTAACATTATTAAAGACCGAATAATGAATACGAGTAGAAGATTTCTTCACGCTCCGAATCCCTAAACACCACCAACAAGATTACCGTACTGACTAATTTCAGTAAGTTCGGAACAACAAAATTTTGATTTAAGAGACATCCAACCAACTACATTTCAATTGAAACAACATATTCACATTTCAGAATTCAGAATCATATATATGAAACTAATCAAACTGTGTACAAGCAACAAATATTGACATCTGAACAAAACTTCTAAACATCAACTAACTAAGAACAGAGAAAATCTATATGCTCTTCAAAACCAAACAGACTTCAGCAACAAACTCTCTCTCAAGAATCAATCAATCATCTTCTGGGAAACAGTCCCCAAGTCTTGCTCCGATCCAGATTATCGTAAAGCTTCTTCGCGCCATCAATGTCCATCTCGATGAGCCTCCTCAATCGATCGAATACCCCTGCAGCAGCCATTTGCTTTCGGGCAGTACCCGAATTCGAAACCAAACCTAACACAGAGATCAAAAACTGCTTATCCATATCTGGTTCATCAAGAAGCTCAACAGTGATCTCTATAGCTCTCTCCTCTTCAATGAAGATCTTCCTATTCGATCCACAAACCAAAATCGACGATAAGGCCTTGGCAGCCACCGATTTCTCTTCAACAATCTTAGCCTCCATCATCTTAACTAAATTGGGTATGATCATGATCGCGCTTTCGCTGATCTCTTTTCGAGCTTTCGAGAATTGCCCCAATTTGTGAAGAGCCTCTGCAGCAGATATTCTCACATTTGTGACTCCACAGCTCAGAGCTCCACAGAGCTTTGCTATGAACCCTAATGAAGCTATGGCTTCTCCGATCGATTTCTTGGCTGATAGCTTTTTCAACAAGTTGATTGCAACTTCGATCGAGTCAATCGATGGAGCCAAGTCCATGAAACTCATCAAGATCTCAAGAACACCTTCACCAACAACAAAGACCATCAAATCTTCATCACCACCAACATCAGAAATCAAATTACACAAACACCCAATTGCGTTTTCTTGAGCCACACACGTTCCTGAGGCTGCAAGAGAAACGAGGACATGAACCAAACCCTCAATCTCCATGAAATTCTGTTTGGTTTCAGGGAAAGTTGACAAATTCCTGAGAATCCCAGCTGAGAAAGCCTGAGAACTCGGCGTCCCAGATTCACAAACCTCCAAAAGAGAAACGATCCCGTGTTTGGACCCAATTTCTCTGCAATTTTCCCGGGAAAAACTCAAACCGTGAAGAGCAAGAACAGCTCTCGATTTCAAAACCCAGCAGCTCCTCGATTGATCCAAGACCCTCATCAATTTCCCAATCAAAAACGACCCTTCAATGATCAATTCTCGTTTACAGATCTCAAAACCCACAACTCTCGAAATCGCAGAAACAGCTTTTTCTCTGATTTTTACACAGCTCGAATCGAGCGAGCGAGAGAGGATCTGAACCAGACCTCGACGAACCAGATCGACGGCCACGATCTCCTCGTCGAGGTCGCGAAGCAGCAGATCGAGGAGCGAGTCCATGGCAGCGAGCCTCGACTCCGACCCTCCGATCTGCAGCCGGGTCAACAAGTCACCCGAATCGACGGCCCCGATCGCCGCCGAGCCCGACTCCCTCAGGACCGTCAGATCGGCCACGTGGCGTTCGATCCTGGCGCCGATCGAGTCAACGTCGCTCTGGGTCCTGAGCTTGCCGTTGACCGTGTTTTCGCATTTCTCGGCGAGAGAGAGAGCTTCGGAGAGCGTCGACGTGGCCGAGTCGACGAGTTCGGACCCGAGTCGACTCGCCGAGAAATCGGAATCGCCGAGTTGGGCCGCGAAATCGGTGAGTTGGGCCGACAAATGGGCCAGTTTTGTTCCGATGACGGCCCATTTACCTCGGAACGATCGGGCCCGAGAAATCGCCTCCGTCACGGAGGCGACGAGGCGGTGGCATTCTCGTAATTTCTCCTCCATCGTCGGGGTATTATCGGAACAGAGCAAAAAGTGCCGATGAGAAAGTTTCAATGACGATGAAATGATGAGTATTGAGAACTGAGTATTGAGGTTTTGTATGAGAACTGTGGTGTGATCTGGGCCGTTGATTTGTTGTACGAGGGAGGGGCGGTGCGAATCTGGCCGTCCGTGGTGGGGCCCAGAGGCCGGCGAGAGGCAGAGGAGGTTTTGTTTGTGGTGTAGAGAAGAGGACAAAAGAGACAAAACAGAGGTTTGTGTGAAAATGTGGGTACAGTTTTTGTGCATTGATTTTGTCTTGGAACTGGTCAGTCTCAGAGAGATCGTGCACTAATTGCAATATTTTTTTCACTCTTAATTAATTAATTTCTGTTTCTTTATGATTGTGTACAGATTTGTCGATTTTTTTTTATGGTACTGTTAACTGAAAATTTTATTTTATTATAATATAATTATATGTTATTGTTATTATCATGGTCAAGATTTTAATAAATAAATATATATAATATTAGAACATATATAATAATGTTCTAATATTCTTATTATCGAGATTGATTCTCTTTCGAATATTCTATTATCATTGTATTCTATTCAAATAAATATATTATTCTATATTAAATCGAGAACACTTGAAATTAAATACATTGTGCACTAAGTATAATACTATTTTTTCCGTCAAAAAAAGAGTTTAATACTCTTTTGGAAGCTCGCATAAAATTCATTGTTTTACACTGTTTATAAACAATATGTGAGTTTATCTCGCTAGTTTACATGGCAGAAAAGTGCGAATGTTCGAAGTTCGAGAAATTATTGATTTAGTGTACTTACGAGTAGAAAATGATTTTTTCAAGTGAGTTATTGAAAAAATGTTAGCCATATTTACACAAAATGCATTTTGTTGTGTAACTAAATTCAGAGGTGTGTTTATTCGACATAAGGTAAGTTAAAGTTGAATGTGGATGGTGCTCGAAAGATCTTTGGTATGGGATTGATTATCTAGGATCAATGCTTGAATGGATTCAGGTCGAGGTTGGGCTAACGTCATCTTAGAATCAGACAACAAGGTAGTCGTTCGATCAGTGGTATTGGATTTATCTTTAGTTTATTGGCTTCAGTTGCTACTAATTTTAAGTTTCTTTTGTCTAAGTTCAAATGTATTCCTCTCATTTGTTAAGCGTTTTACCAATGAAGCGACTCACTGTTTAATTAGGGCCGCTCTATTGAGAGGAACCTAGAGTGTGGGTAGGGGGCCTATCCCTCCTACCCTTGGCTTCGTATTTGGCTTAGTAAATTTTCGACTTTCAAAATAATTGTAATTATCTCTTATTTTTGTTGTGAAGGGGAGATACATCCCTATATCATATTCAATAACATTATTTTGTTTAAAGGAGATAAATAAACTTAAATCACATAGTAATAACAAATCTAATCATATTCCACTAAATTTATTTTCAATCCACAATTTTTAGAAAACAAAATGGATGAAAGTGGACGCAATTTCCGATTTACACTAAGTTACTTAAATTCAACTATTATATTTAAGACCCCTTATTTCTTAACAAAATGGATGAAAGTTGTTCCTCAAAAAAAAAAAAAAATCCCCATATTCTATTAGTTTGTTTAAGTTGCATTTTTGTAGGAAAGTTTGTTTAAGTTACATGTTATAACAATATTTTTTAAATTAAGCGTCAAATAAAACTCCGTACAATTATAATTGAACTACAACTAAATTATAGCTTACAGTTGAAAGAGTAAACAAATTAAAAAAAATAAACTATCAAGCCAGCTTCCCTAATATTTAATTGATTAATTTTTATTTAATAAAATTGGAAAAATTCAACTGTTCTTGGTTTTGCAAAAATTTGCACATACTACCAAAAATGCCGAGTGCCAAGAAAGCCAATGGAGGCAAAATTGCAGGACACTTGGATTGGGAATTGGTTCCTTATAAAGTCAGATGACACTAATTATTGCACTAAAAATAAACAGACTGCTGTTGAAACCACTAATAAATTAGTATTAATATCGCATTAGAGTGTTGGAATAAAATTATGCAATTAATGACAGAACCATCGGTCAGAACTCTGACAGCAATGAACAAACAGAATATAATAAGATAAGCAGTTGACTTTTGTGGTGACAGAGACATTAATGGTATTGAAGACAAGAAGATGATAAGGAATTTGTATTCAAAGGATCAAGATCCTCGGAGTTTTAACAGTTATAATCAGAACAAACAACAAGATATGAAGAATCATTCCCCAACTTTATAATTGTTCTATCCATTAAGGATGGTAACAGAGCAGATTCGAGACGGATTTGGTGATTGTGTTTCATATTCCCGAATACTATAAAATGAACACGAAACAAGTTTGAGACATGTTCTTGGGACAGGTTCAGTGATTCTCGACCCTTACTACTTCGAATTAGAAAATTTTCCACTCCGCGTCATTTTGAAGAATTTGTTTCATGACTCCGACTCCCATCATCGGATTGGGGATAAATCATAACGGATATTCGTTTAAAAAAATTTGGTATCCCCAAAATCGCTAACTTTGCACATATTTCTTTATCAATAGAGTATCAAGGTTTGAGTCTAAAACCTCTATTTATGCTACTTTATCCAACATTAGTCACTAGAGAAAACCCCAAAATAAGTGAAGAGAGACTGGAGATGAAAGGAATATTCAATGTTGTAAATAATGTTAGGCCTAGTTAAGGGGAATGTCTTATGCAAACTACTCAAAGATTAATCAGAAAATAAATTAAATTCAAGGATTCATTGAAAAACATAATTAAAAAAACGACTAATCAAACAATTCATTGGACAAGTCCACATTCCTACAAATGAGCACCACACACCTCAAATCAAAAGTCAAAAACTCACTGCTTACGATTAGGACCAATAAAAAAAACGAAAGGTTTTGAAAACCTTAGCCTTATAAAGTTATAAGGATATTGACAAATGCTTTTTTCCTGATAATCAGAATATTGTTATAGACTCAAGTTGGAAATAGGGAAGGGAATTAATTTCATTTAACCACAACCAGAACCCAACTTGACTGAGACACCAAATACATCTACTAAAAGATTTTGTTCTAAATTTGAGGCCCAAACCCATATTTTTCCCTCACTGGATTGAGAACCAAAGCAAGAACAAAAAAGGTTAAAGAAAATATGTCATGTACGTATCTCATTTCTAAAAGGTTCTAAAACTCAAGATCGGCCAAAACTGAGAAAGGTGATAAACAAGGATTTTGAGAAGTTGGCAAATTCTCAAAATTCCATATATATGTATGTATGTGACAAAAATAACACATTTGATTACTCCACATGATGGCGAAAATGGCTACCTGCTGACAACATAACAATTTTAAAGAAAACAAAAGTAGAAATAAAAATAAAAGTTGACCGAGTTTAGAGCAATTTTCACTAATCGTACTTGATAGTTCAATTTCACCAAATTTTCAGAGACTCTAGGAGTTTCAGACCACTGTGTATATAATGACCACTGTTCTAAAAATCCCGACTTGTTCAATCAATCCTTCAATTCAATTTATTTTCCATTAATCCCCGATTAGTCCTCAGAAAGTCCTCTCCTCCCGACTAGCGTTTTTTAGAACATTGCTAATGACCCTTTGGAAGTATCAGGAGTCTAGTTTTGAAGCAATAGGAGGGAGACACATAGCTCCAATAGCAACACAAAATTGACTTCTATAGACTAGTTACATCCAGAATAAACTTCAGTGAGAATGAGAGGCATGCTTTGAAGTTTGACCTATGCAAGAACAATCCTAGAATATATTCCACAGACAGATGATAACAACCCTACAAAGTGACGAAGGTCCTATTCACGTAGCAATAAGAAGCGAATCATTGGCTATAAATCAAGGCTCAAGAGCAATGCAAAACTCAGTATGAAGATAACAACAATACTTACAGTGCGAGGAAGAGAGGTCCTACGTGAAGATAAAGGGTCTGGTTTTGTAGCCAAGGATGACTTGCCTGCAGCCTCGAAACTGGGTTCTCGATGAGTTGTTGTTGACTCCGTGTGTGGTTTTCAGGCAGTCTCCTGGGCTAGCAAGACAGATCCTTGTCTTTCATGCAGGACCATTTCTTCTTCCCCGAGCCTGGATGTGTCAACCTGAAACAAAACAAAAAAAATAATATACAGCGACAGAGGTACATTTCTACATTTGAGTTTCATTTCAAAAGCAGGTATAGCCTTATAGGTACTGAACCAATTCAATTCCTAACTTCCCCTAAAGTGTCTATGGTTCAAAGTTTTAAAACTCGGGATTGGGGACAACTCGATGAGGCGAAAGATAAGGAGTTTTGAGAACTCGATTTTTAATTAAATAAAACATAATGAGTTAAGACAAAGGCGCAAATTACTAGGACAGTTTCAAAGCATATGTAAGAAATAAGAGTTGACCAACTTCGACCGTATTTGACCGAGTCGACCCTGAAAATTCTGTTAGAATGAACCACCGAGATTGAGTTTTAAATCTTGGTCCAAAACTTAGCCAAGTTTTAGAACACTGCTATGGTTTTGTACTCATTACACATGCTACTGTGTACACCTCGAGGAGCTAGCTAGTTCGAGTGGCCAGCCTTAAAGAATAGGAATCCTATCCAACTATACTTCAATTTGAAACCCCACTTGCTCGTAAAAATCAAGTGGCCAGCCTTAAAGAATATGAACCCTATCCAACTATAACTCAGTTTGAAACCCACTTGCCCAAAGATGGCTTTAATGCCGGTCCAAGCGGTCCAATAGATATCCTGTGTGGAGATGGAGACACAACATATGCATATAGATTAAATAAACTTCCCGAGAATACCTCGACGAATATTGCATATTTTGTTCCCAGATAAACTGACTATATCTATCTTAAAGACATCAACAACCTTAAATCACTCGCATATATTCTTAGATTCGGATGATCACACAACTTATAGACAATTAGTAGTTTTCTGAACTTCGTGCAAGATTCTCTGTTACACCGTTTCTATAGGTAGGGAGTGGAAATTTCGTCTATATTACCCGAATGGGCCAAAATTCCTAACTCGATATGATTTTGCCAATGCCTTGACAGATTAATCCTAACTATTGTATGGTTCAATTAGTCTAAGCTTATATAAACTGATATACTAGTGCATCCCCGTCTTGCAGAACAATCCAGAAAACTAAGAATTGCTGCAGCACTAAATATCATCACATTAGGAACCCAAATAAAATGTTTTCAACAAGTCAAAATAGTATGAAAGGCTATTTCTATATAATAATGTGTCATAAGGAGAAAATAAACCGTGTTCTTTACAGCAACAAAGATAAAGCATGTTCTAATTCCAGCTCCATGTATAGAAATAATAGCTATGAAAGTTCCCAAGTAGGTCAAACAAGAAGCACATGCAAACAACACCGGAGCGAGAATGTGAGCAATGACTTATCAAATCACGCAGGCAATGCAAAGCTCTTCTCCTCCCAGTGCGGAGGATCCATCACGGCACAAGCATCTGATTTCTCAAAATCAGCAACCTGCGGTATTTAAATACGATCAAATGCGTGCTAAAGGAAAGGATAAAGCAAATTTATACGAGAGATAAATGTAATCAGGGGCAATACCTTCTGTCTGCAAGAGGGGCAATGGTGATATTTGTGCCAGAGACAGTCCATTGAAGGAAGAAGAAAGCAAAATCCAAGCATCATTGGCATCATGCAACCAACAACAGCTGCCAAACTCGGCTTTGATCTGCATAACACGTAGAACTTCATGAATATGATGGTAAATAAAAAAGAAAAGCAAAATGAAAGACGAACTACTATGAAGAACAGAAACTAAAGTACAAAAAACAGAAGCATATACAAGATTCAATTTAAATTCTACGTGTGTTTCAATGATTCTCTCCCCTGCCAAGCTGAATGTAGTTTCTAGCTAAATTCAGATTTAGCTAGACTTGATCCATGCTCTGGAATTGTAATTCCACAAACAACCAACAATTTCGCATAAAAACAGTTCAATCAAGCTTATTTCAAGGTTACACATTATGAACAAGTCTCACAACTCCACAAACTAATCGTTGAATAAAAATTCATGAACTCGGTGATTTTATGAGTCAATAAAGCACCAATAAGTTCATTTAGTAGCGATCTGAATGACAAGTCCAATTGATCCGTTAATTAAGATTCATAACTAACTACAAATGTGATCAAGACTCAAATTCAATAAACAAAACAATGAATACAAATACATGAACTCGTTGATTTTCCAAGTCAATATAGCACCAATAAATTCATTTCCTAGCCATCTGAAGGACATAGCATATTCAGATTTACAGACACTGATCCATACTCTGGATCTGTTAATCCACAAACAACCAACAAATTTGCATACAAACAGTCATTAAGAATCATAACTACAAATTTCACAACTAACTGCAATAGACTCGAAGTATAGTTTCTTTCTCCTACCAAACAAACAGTTCAATCAAGCTAAATTCAAGGTCACGCATTGATCAAGACTAAAACTCCGCAAAACAAAGCCTCAAATCGAAATTCATAAGCTTGTTGTTTACACGATTCAACAAATCACCAACAAATTCATTTTACACGGATCTAAAAAACAGTTCAATCAAGCTAAATCCAAGGTCACACACCACTGATCAACACTCAAACTCCACAAAACAAAGCTTCAAATCCAAATTCACAAACTCTTGCTTCCACAAGTCAACAAATCACCAACAAATTCATCTAAAAAACAGTTCAATCTACCTAAATTCAAGCTTACACACTGCTCAGCACTCAAATTCAACAAACAAAGCCTCAAATACAAATTCACGAACTCCTCAATTCCACAAAACAAACAGTCAAATCGAAATTCACGAACTCGTTGATTCCACGAGTCAACAATCACCAACAAATTCATTTAAAGCCGATCTAAAAAACAGTTCAATCAAAAGCTAAATTCCAGGTCACACACCACTGATCAAGACTCAAACTCCACAAAACAAAGCCTCAAATCCAAATTCACTCAACACCGATCCAAACCACACACCAAACCCTAGAAAACCAAATCAAAATCAAAGAGATCAAGAGCGATTCATTACTTGACGACGGTGAGGCCTGTGTCGCCGCAGAAAACGCAGTTGAAAGGCGCTGGAGTGTCTCTGAAGATCGTCTGCTGAATCGGAACTCCCTTGGGATCGGTGAAGACCGCGTTCGGCGGGATCATCCCGATCTGGTGTGGATTCTCGGAGACGAAGTACGGAACTCCGAGCACTGGTTCGTTGTTCTTCGCCATCTTCACAGCTCTTCAATGGCGGTTTTGGCGGGGGCGATGAGATTCAGAGAAGAGAGCGCGCGAGAGAGAGAGAGAGAGAGAGTTGTGAAAAATGAAGGTGAAGCGAAAATGGATCAGAAAGAGAAGGAAGGCTCGGTTTATTCGTTTATATATT
>JAYMTS010000201.1:0-12771 GCA_036898005.1 Geranium phaeum
GGAAATAACAATACGATACAAAACTTTAAGTTTTTAATTATAAAAAATACTAAGAAAATAGAACGTTTAAAAAATTATTACAACTAAATAAAAATATAATTTTTGCAAATAAATATCATATTATAGGCCTTCAAGTCTTTAATTCACGTAGCGACGACAATCGGTTTGGTTCTTACCAGTTAATTGGTAGTTTAGAATTTTGAAATCAGAATTGCTTCGAAATTGAATAGTTCTCTCAAATTTATAATCAAAATGACGAAACGGATTGTGAAGTTAAATTTTTAAAAAGTAAAAATGATTTATAAATTAAATTAAAAAAATAATTCTAAAAATAATTAATCATTTTTTAAATTACAAACATGAGAATTTCAAAACTTTTTGACATTAATAAAGTGGACAATACCTTAAGGCATGATCAATAATCAAATGAAAACTCACCTTTAGAATTAGGGATGTCTATTTTAAAACGAAGGACATGATTGAATCAAACCAAATACAAAACAGTTGAAAACTATGAATTATGATTAAGTTATTATTTTATCTTTCATCACAACTATTGTTTCGTTTCATTCCACACTTCAGAAGCGTTTTAAAGTTTGCAGTATTATGATAAGAGTATTTATATTATAGTTCTTTTCGTAATGTCATGAACTTTTTTTTCCCACAATAAAGATAAAAAATTTATCATTCCCAAATCCAAAATTACACCTCATATTGGGCCAAACTGTTGGGCCCAAAGCATCTAAAAGCCCAGGCCACTCTTCACCACGGGCCCAATACGATCTCAATAAACAAATACGCGAAAGCCAATAGTCTTTTGCCTCACATCACATCACTGACGTTGACGTCACAAACCTTTTGCGTCCAAATATTGCAACACTTTTTATTTCACAACAAAACAATAAATTATTATTCAACCCTATCTAAAATTTGCTGGATTAAAAAAATATATAATTCATAAACAATTACAGGTTAAAAACTTAAAATGAATATGATAATAGTAAGGAAAATAACCTTTTGTTGTACACGTAATTAAACCACTTTTATTTTCACACCTCAATTATTTTTTTCTTCTTTTCATATCTTAACTATTATTTTAGGACAATATACCCTTAAATTTAAAAAAATCAAATCCAATCAAACTTGCTCAAATCTACAGATCTACTAACCTGTCCAACCCATTCTCTTCTAAAAAAACTCTCGTAATGTTTTATTTTCGGAGTCATTAGAGGAGCTGACTTTTCCAACAAAAATTTTCAATTGACTTGATTTTCTCGATTGGACTAAATTTTATTGCGACTCAATAAAAAACAGTCTATATATTTTTTTATATTTGATGGGTAGATTTCCCAAAAATAATAGTTACAGTACTAAAAAGGAAAAAATAATTAGATATGAATATAAAAAAGTGATAGTTTTTTTTACGAGAAGGTGAAATTTATTGCATAACAAACTAACCTGACATCACACTGAACAACTAACACAATTATTCTTAGGACATACCCCTCGTCATAATTTTAGCTACGGTTTGTTAAAGCATATTAGACTAATTCGTGAACCACTAAATTATACGTACGATGATTAAAAAAAGTTAGAAACACTTATGCATAAGACGGAAAAGTAGTATAGTTTTCTTTTTTAAAAAAACACACCCATATTAAATATTAAAAAAACAATTGGGCCAAAACTTAGCTCAACAATTCGAGCATCGGCCGCATGTAATTAAGTAAACAAAAATATTATTGTCTCTAGTAATAATAATAAAAAATCATACATGCAGTTAAGTAAACAAAAATATTATTTTCTCTAGTAATAATAATAAAAAATCATATTTACCTGATAATTTCGATTTAGCTGTTCTGAGTCTGACCACCCAAACCCTCCTCACCCATTTTCATTCCCAGAACACATCTCTCTCTCTCGCTCTCGCTGAAACCAAACACACAGAGAATCAAATCCTCACAACACACAGAACTGTTCATCGAATCCAAACCCTAGCTACTCTCTCTCTCGCTCCGTCTCCGATTCTCCATCAATCGATCTCCATTTTCGCTACTCCGATCTAAAGCTTCGCTTCACTCTGCTAATCTCTCCGATGGCCGACCGAAAGCTCGATTTGCCCGACGATCTCATCTCCTCCAAGCCCTCCGATCGTCCCTGGACTCCGAAAGGTACTGTGTGTGGTTGATTGATTCTTCGCGTTGTTGGAGAATTTGGATTTGAACGGTTCTGTGTTGTTTTGATTCGAGGTTTCGGTGTGCTTGTTTGTGGATTTGATTGGTGTGGCGCCAATGCGAGATTGGTGGATTGTTTTGTTGATCTGGAGTGTTTTGAGTTTGAGTTCGAGGTCGTAGTGTTGTTTTGTGTTTGGTTGATTTTGATTGTTTTGGATTTAGGGTTTGAGGTGTGGAGATTGTGATTTGTTTTGTTTTTTTTTAATATTTGATGGGGTATTGGATCGAGAGGTCTCGAGATTTTGGAGTGTGATTTGGTTTTTGCATCTGTTGACCGGCGATAAATCGAATTGAATGTTTACAAATCTCGCAAACTGGAAATTGTTTTTGTTTTGTTGTTTAGATCTTTATGATTTTCACTCACAGTTGAAGTCACAGAAGTTGCTGTTTTGAATCCATGAGTTTACCTTATTTTTGTCAAGTTTTTTGTTCTTCAAAAAATTGGATTTGATTTATTATTTGCTCTGGAGACTGTGATAATGGTTGAGAAGAAGTTATTTAAATGATTGGACTGCTTGTGTCACCAGGATACTGGACATGTTGTGTTTTGACATAATCGGGAACAGATCCTTAGTTATTGCATAATGTAACCTTGGTTTTGGATAATGCAGAGGATTTCATGAGTAATTTTCATTCATTTGTTTCAATCTCTTCTGCATCATTTCAGCAATTCACTTCATGACTAAAATAAGTTTCCGAGGAAGAAATCATGCTGTCTTGTTTTTTCCTGGCCTTGGGAATTGGGACATTTTAATTTGGAATGCTACATATAGAGGTCTTGAGGCCCACAGATAATTCATATGGGCCATATCGCATTTGAACACAATATCACAACTCACAAGTCATATTGAATATTAAAACTATCCAAGCATCACACATTAAAAAAATGTAGATCTAGTGGCCGCTTTACATGCTTGTTCTTGCCAGTGCAACTGTAGTAATATTCTGTGTTTTCATGTAACTGTGTATGTGACAGCGGAATCGGGAGCTACTGATGAGAAGGGGCTTACGGGATTACTAGATGAGTCAAAAGGTAGCTTTATCGCTTGGGTTGGAATTTCTTTTTAGCTCGTTTTGTCTCCCTCTTTGCTTGTAATGAATTTATCTTAATTGGGCATTTTTTGTGTGCAGATCAACTGACATCTGAAGGCATTATTCCATTGTCACCCCAGTGGCTCTATGCCAAACCAAGTGACACTAAGATGGTAAGTTAAAGCAGAGTTGATTTCATAATTAAATTTAACAAATCGAGCGTTAATATAATTATATTCATACAATATCCAAATTTTCAAAGATTAACCTATGGCTGGGACCATATTGATGATTATTTATATCCTGTTTCCACATTGATCTGTGATTTATTGTGCTCGTATTTGGTACTTTGCCATGTCGTGTAGGATGTTTACTTCAGTTGTTCAGTGACTTAATTTAATGTTCAAAGAGAAGTCGTCTCTTAGAATATGTGCTGCCTTGTCTCTTAAAATCCTCATCCTTTTGATATAACTATGCCACCTGTTATTTCTATGGAGGTCAGTGTATTTCTCATACCATCATATTTTCTCATGTGATTATGTTGTGTAACAGGATATGCGTCCGCTGAGTTCTGTTTCTCTCGGAAATGGCACTGACCTGAACCAGAAAGAAGGTTGGCGTTTGGATGCCTCTGAGGACAAGAAGGATTGGAGGAGGACTGCTACTGATACTGATAATACTCGCCGCTGGCGTGAAGAGGAAAGAGAAACTGGCCTGCTTGGCAATCGAAGAGGAGATCGTCGGAAAGTAGATCGCCGTGTTGACAATGTTTCTGTTAGAGAAGCAAGTGACACTAGAGCACTTCCGTCATCTGATAGGTGGCAAGATGTTACTACTCGCAACACTGGGCATGAAGCACGTCGTGATAGCAAATGGTCATCTAGGTGGGGTCCTGACGAGAAAGAGAAAGAATCTCGAACCGAGAAGAAGGCAGATATGGAGAAGGATGATGTGCACAATGACAATCCATCTGTTTTAGGCAGCAACCGCACAACAGCTGAACGTGATTCAGATTTACGTGACAAATGGAGACCACGTCATAGATTGGAGGGTCATTCTGGGGGCCCAACACCCTACCGAGCTGCACCTGGATTTTCACTCGAAAGAGGAAAGACAGATGGTGCAAATATAGGATTTGCTGCTGGACGAGGAAGATCGAATGCTATTGGCAGGTCCTCATCTTCAAGCACCATTGGTGTTGCTCATTTTCAGAAAAATGAAAGCATCCTCGGAAAACCAAGTTCATCCTCTGATGCTTTCTGTTATCCAAGGGGGAAACTGCTCGACATATATCGTAAACAGAAGCTTGAACCATCATTTGCTGATGAACCCCATAAGATTGAAGACATGCCCCCGATAACACAAATATGCTTAATAGAACCGTTGGCTTTGGTTGCCCCGGACGTAGAAGAACAGGTAAGGACCGACAATAATGATGTGATCGCTAGCGTTTGTCGTGGTTCTTTTGTGTACTTGTCTAAAATTTTACTCTGTTAATCATGAAATAATTGGCTTAATTGCTTACATTTGCATCCTAATTTGAATGATGAATAAAAACAGGGTATTCTTGATGAGATATGGAAGGGAAAGATAACGGGCAGTGAAGTGCTTTACAATTCAGTCAAAAAAGGGAGGTCAACCGAAAATGTTACAGGTAAATTAAATGCAATTAACGCAGCAATTCCTTTTACAGTCCTATATTTTTGGTCCAAACCTTCCAACATATTCCTTTTGTGTAGGTGTTGGAGATTTGGAATCTACTGAGGAGAAACAAGATATCCTCCCTTCACTTACTGAGGAATCTTTTGACATCTCAACTGAAGCAATAAAAAATGATATGTATCAAGGTGAAGCGGATGGTGCCTTGCGGAACTATGGTTCACAAATCAGCATAGTTGATGGTAACTGTTTGCTTTATGTCTTCAATTGCTAGTTCTATGAATTGAAATGGATTTCAGTCTACTTCATTGAGAATGAGTATACTTTGTTGCAGGTGTTGATAGCAGAGAAGGAAATAAAGCTTCCGTGTTGGATTCAGATAAATCAAATACAATAGTTTCCAATACTGATGGCATTTCAGGGGCCAATGAGACTGATGGTGAAAATCGTAAAATGGACTCTTTTGCCCCTGACACTGATTTTGACCTTAGATCCAAGCTTCCTGGTGATCCTAGTTCTCTGTACGTCTCATCCTCTGCTAGGGATGATGCCGATAAAAGTATCGATCATTTTGGAAGAGTTGGCTATGGAAAAGAGTTATATGGGGGTATCTCACCCGAAGAGCTAAGTTTGTTCTACCTCGACCCTCAAGGGGAGATACAGGGACCATTTCTTGGCGCAGACATTCTATCATGGTTTGAACAGGGATTTTTTGGAATAGACTTGCCGGTCCGCATAGAGGACGCCCCAGAAGGAACGCCTTTCCTAGAATTGGGTGAGGTAATGCCACATCTGAGAGGTGAAGATGAGTATGCCAATAGCTACGGTCCAAATTCTAATTTAGAGCAGTTTGGTTCTTCGAGAGGGCAGTTGGAGCCTAATGTACCAACTTCGGTTTCAGTTATGCATAACGCTCAGTCATCTGCCATGGGCGATATGTTCCAACCATTGTCTGACTATAACAATCCCGGATCTCTGCACATACAGTCGAGAATTCACAAACACGAAGCTCCCTTGCAGCTGCCTAAATCTGAGGGTCTGAGCTTTAATGATTTCATCGCACATGATGAAGGTTTTCTAAAAATTCATTTATTCATTTTCCTTATATTTGTGATTTTAGTTGCCTGAACCATATTTTCTCACAATATATTAAGTCTTGATTGTTTTTTTTCTCTTCAGAGATTGTGTTTCCCGGAAGACCCGGAAGTAGTGGTTATCCAATCGGAAGATCTTCTGGTAATGTGCGTGATGTATCAAATAATCGTGCCACCCATTCCTCTCTCTCAAATGATCCAACAGAACTCGAAGTAAACATGAATGATAGCAAGCTGCACCCTTTTGGCTTATTATGGTCCGAGCTTGAAGGCAGTCAAACAAAACACAGTCAGTCATCAGGTATGCCTTCTGGTGCGGGAAAGGCTTCATCGTATGGTGTCTTGGGCGATCAGGTTCACGTTCCGGAGGCGTGGCCTGATGTTTATAGGAAAAATAATCTCTCTGAGAGCAACTTGTATCAAGATGAAATGGGAGCCCGCCATCTGTCACGCATGGAACTGGAATCTAACAACCGTTTTGATATGGCGGATCAGCTCATGTCAAGACAACTACAGCAACAGCAGCTCCAACAGCGAAATATGTTGTCTCCTCATATGCATATGAACGAATCGGCCCTAGACCATGTTCCGAATCACATCCATCCGCAGCAGCTGACCAACCATCCCGTCCCGGATCTGGAACATTTCTTGACACTTCAGCTACAACAGCAGCAACAACTCCAGCTCCAGCAGCATCAGTTGCAGCAGCAACAACAGTTTCATCAGCAGCAGAAGTTGTTGCAGGAGCAACAGCAATCTCAAGCCCGCCAGGCACTTTTCGAGCAGCTGCTACACAATCAAATCCATGACCCGTCCCTCGGACAGCCCCGTGTCGATCCAATGAGGGCTAACAATGCTCTAGATCAAGCGTTGCTAGAGCAGCATCTCAGGCTCGAACTTCAACAGCTCTCTCGTCACCCTCCTCGCCACATAGATACGTCGATGGAGCAATATATTCAAGCGAAATTCAGCCAGGTACCACCACCACAAGAGCACCAACGTGATTTGTTCGAGTTATTATCACGTTCGCAGCAGGGGCAAATGCAGCCGATGGAGCATCATATTCTTCAACAAGAACAGCTTCAGGCAAGACAGCATTTAATGGGTTTGAGGCAGCGGAATGATATCGAAGATGAGAGGCATATGAGGTCTTCATGGCCACGCGATGAAGCTGATCAGTTTTACAATGGCCATTCATCGGGATTTGGCCCGCTAGATTTGTATCAACAACAGTTAAGGCCATCTCACGACGAGCAGCTGAGTCACCTCGAGCGGAACCATTCGTTTCAGGAAAGAATCCGTCAAGGGTTTCACGAGCCGGGCTCGCTGCCTTTTGATCGGACAATGTCGTTGCCAAACGGTGCTGGGATGAGCATAGAACACGCACAAGCCATGGCTCGGGTCCACGGTCTAGATCGACAGGACTCAAGGGCGTTTTCTTCTGGTATCCACCATCACAACACTCACAAACCCTTAGTACCTAACCAGTTTCACGACTCTCCCTTGGATGCTATCGATGGCCGCTGGTCTGAGAGTAACGAGCAGCATTCTAATGACTGGATGGAGTCTCGGATGCAGCAGTTGCATGTCATCTCCGAGCGACAGAAGTCTCGGATGCAGCAGTTGCATATTATCTCTGAGCGACAGAAAATGGAGCTGGAAAGGAGTCGGATGGCGGAAGAACCAAGTTTATGGATGTCAGAAGGTTTGAACAATAATAAGTCGAAACAGTTGTTGATGGATTTGCTCCAGCCTTCCGAGTCGCCGGATGCGATAAACGGGCCGTCCTTTGAGAGAAGGACTCCAACTAGCTTATATCCGGGATCGAACTTTTCAGACCACCCGTTCAGCCATCTTCCAGATCGAGA
Organism: Geranium phaeum; assembly: GCA_036898005.1. Lineage (NCBI taxonomy): Eukaryota > Viridiplantae > Streptophyta > Magnoliopsida > Geraniales > Geraniaceae > Geranium > Geranium phaeum. The sequence continues at coordinate 7,888 of JAYMTS010000201.1, forward strand.
AACAGGTCTAACTAACACATTTGCTGTAGGGTCTTACGGTTCTAGTTCAGGCGAACCACCACAGATCCTCTCAGCCCACGATGAGCCTGGTCAGATGCTGTACCCAGATTTTAAAGATTTCTCCGAGGCAGAGGAGAGGAAATCAGGGCCCAAAACCGATCGTTTGGCAAAGAGGCCGGTTTTTGACAGTCAAGAAATTGTGGGTGGGCAATCGTCGGGATTGGCTGGCGGAGAGGGGGGTATCAATGCTCTTACAAGGCATTCGTCGCTCGGTATTACCCGCAACCTCCTCTCTCTCTTTTTTGGTTGCCTCAGTCATTTTATATGATTGTTTTTTTAGGTGGGAGTGTGGGATTCTACAGCGACAAGATCGGACCTTCTAACCCACCCATGGAGGAGATGCCCAAGGATCGGTAAGTCTCTGAATTCACGTGAGCTTTTCCTGTCACAAATTAGCATTTTATGACTCAATATTTGGTGCTTTGAAAATCTTGTATACTTTGCTCTTGGAGCTGTCAAATGCATGTCAATCATTGTGTAACCTGGGTATATTTATGTCTCCATTTCTACTATTCAGTCAAATTTTCCGATGTGTTTAGTCGGGTGTAGTTGAAGTACTCTGTTGGTACCTTCTCTCATATTGTTCTTACAAAACTTCAACTTCCTTTTTCAGGGTGCCTGTGATTCTTTCCAAAGGACAAGATAACATCTTGCTCCGACGACCCCCAGTTTCACGGGCTTCATCATCTCAGGAAGGATTATCCGAGCTGGTTTCTGATCCTGTTGCACGAGGGAAGAACTCTGGTAGTGGTGTCCCCGACAGTACGTCTTCTTCTATCTCCTGTCTTTTCTTAGATTCATGTTTGATTCCTCTGCAAATAGTAATAAGGATTAATGGAGTTAGTACTCCATGTAAAAACATATTTTGGATTTTGGTAGTCCATATAATCAGTGTTCTAAAAAACGCTAGGCACTAGTTGGGTGGAGATGGCCTTTTGGAGACCAATCGGAAAATAAATCGGATTGAAGGATTAATCTGACGAGTCGGGGATCTTTAGAACACTGGTAAAAACAAAAACAAGCCTCACATTTTCTTTGAGATAGCAAGTGCTCAGAGCATATTCAATTTATGGATTGTAAATCAAAAAGTCAAGTTAGGTTGAACTTGAAGCATGTCACTAACTTTCAATGATTTACTAATCTTTAATCCAACTTCGGGAGATAGTGATTGGTATACTCGCTTTGATCTTTTCTTATCATCCAGCTTTATATCCAATTTGTCAACTTCTTCATCTTCCTTCACTTTGATTGGAGAACTGGAAAAGGTTATGCAACATTATAACCATAGAACATTGTGGAAAAATCAAATATTATTTCATGCATGCATGCAAGAGTCAAGACCCAAAACAACTAGCATTTAGACTGCAAACTGCATCGACAAGAAAGCATTAACCAGCCATCACTAAGCAAATGCTTGCATGTGGGCAAATAATAGTTCATAAGCTAAAAAAAATCTGGCAAAGGAGCTATGAATATGCAAATTTTAAAGTTCAGAGATGTAGGTACAAAAAGAGTTCCTGGTCAAATGATAATTACAGAACCTTATGAACACTATTATTATTTTTTTGGAAGGCGAATTCTTATTCTTCCTTTAAGGTCTTTAACCCCTCTCCACCCTACCTAATTAGATTTGAACCCACGTGTTTACATTGGAAATTTGAAGCTTGAACCATCATGCTATCCCCTATGAACATCATTAACATTGCTTTTCATGTAGCAATAACTCTCTACAGCACACAATAGTCCATCCGGGTGGAATCTAGGACTAAAGTGTGTATGTGCGTTTACCTGAGTTGCTATGTTCACATAGCAACCAAAAGACAGTTATAGCGGTAATCAAGGAAGTAAAATGCATGACAACTAGTTACAACTAGGGAGCTGAAACTTAATAAAAATAAGTAAGATGTATAAAGATTCGAAAGTTACAGGGATCGGGCTTTCTCCCATGGTTGCTCGTCAACTGACTCTTCCCATATAACACATTCTCCCATACACGAATGACAAGTCACAATACCCTGTTATGAATGGAAACCCGGGGGATAAGTGGAAGCAGCATAATCATTACAAGCGATAACACAAGACATGTGCACAAAGCACCATAAACAATGCAAATAAACCGAGAACAAATATTGACATAATTGTTCGCAGGGGCAGAAATCCATGTACCTTTCCACTACATTGTGAACAGTCCGATCTTTCTATGTCACACTCTGCACATGGAGTATAGCCCCTTCCCCTACAAATCGGGCAAGGCAACTCTCTGACATACTGCCCATTTGGACCAAACCAGGATTTAGACTTGGGCACATCAGACCTGACATTAAATTTGACAAGTCAGAATTTAGATTACACATTGTCCTTGTAGATGGAACAATAAATAAAAATAGCTAGCATGAAAAAGAACATGCATTTCTACACCATTCATAGTGAATCCACATTGCCACTCCATTCGGGTACCCATTTTCAAAATTTTGTATAATACTTTTAGGCCGGGTATCTATCCTATTTTACTAGGTTGGTTATGATTTACAAGATTCCAATTTCTCATTTCAGCCAATGACATAGTAACTGAATTTTACGTTTTCTAGCTAAGATCACAAATGTACGACAGTAGGGACATGGTTTGATCAACTACAAGCCTACAACATCTCCAATACCAAATCAGTGGTAAACACAATTGAAAGCCAAATTAATAACACCAAATCAAATTACCCAAAACACATAATTGCCTCAGATTAATAAAGAACCGCTAAATTCAACCGTCAAATGACATAGAAACAGAATTTTTGCTTACATTAGCTAAGCCAAAATTCAAAAAACTCCACTCCACCAAAATTCTTAGATGTTTTCTATCTAAGAACACAAATTTATAACAGTAAAGACATAATCAACTACAACGTCTCCAATACCAAATCAATGGTGTGCAAAAAATAAAATTGCACAGAAAACACATAACTGCCTCAAATCATAAAAAAAACACTAAATTAAGCTGTCAAATCGAGAGACCACAAACCCTAGACCAATATCATCATCGAGCCCCAAAAGCACCTCCGAACCTTCATAATCCAACTGCACGTCACACACACACGTCGCAAACATCAATCACCATCATCAATTACCAAAACTCAAAATCCTCAACACAGAAACAGAGAACAATAATCACCACACCTGTGTTTGTATAGAAATTGGATCGAACCCGCCATGCGAGGACGAGATCGCACGAGCGACGAAGCTGATCGATCTGCAGCAATCGACGGAGACGAAGAAGAGACTCGATCTCTCGCGGATCGGACCATGAAATTGAGGACGAAGCGAGCAGAGAAACGAGCTCAGCGAGAGCAACATGGTGACATGAGAGCTTGAAGAAGAACTGTAGAGAGAGAGAGAGAGATCGAAAATGGTGAAGAGAGTGTGTGGTAGATATGGAGAGTGTAGTGTAGATGATGTGAAGTGAAAAATGAATAAAAAGGTTTTGGGGTGAGAGAGGCTCGAACTCTCGACCTCAGGATCACTCGCTTAGCTATGAGACCTACGCGCTAGCCAACTGCGCCACCACCCCTTTGTGACCATTGACAAAACTACAATTATAGGTTTTATTAAGCATTAATTTTAAAGTATTCGTCCGTTTTATTTTTAAAGTAAACCGAATATATTAAGGATGTTGGTTAGCAACAACGGCCTTCATAAAATTGGGTGGGACACTCTCCTCACCTAAAATCCAATTACCATAAACAAGCGAGCATCTGGTCAAAACGTCGGTTGCTCTATTCGTGTCACGCCTAACAAAGGAAACAATAAGAGAAAGTAAGGCTGGAATGAGGTGACAACAGTTCCGGACGATCAAACCCCACTGGTTGGAAAGTCTTTCGGTATCCTGAATGGCCAAGATGAGGCTCTGACAGTCTCTTTTGACTAGCACGTCGGACCACTGGTTCTCGGACGCTCGGGAAAACGCTTCCCCGGTCTCAATGACTTCCGAAATGGATGGATCTAACGAGCCTTCTTTGGAGAAACACATGGCCGCAGTGACTATCTCCTTACTGTCTTTGAGAACCATGTATGAAAATTCCTGATACCTGATTTACGGCTCTGTCCACATTAAACTTGTGACTGATTCCTTCGGGGGCCCTCCACCACTGAGTAGGAGCTCTCCTAGTGACTTTGGCATGACTCTCCTGGCTCATCTCCCATTCTTTTCTCCTGTTTACTCCTTCTGCATTTATGACTTTTAGAGAGACTTGACCGTTCCTCCAGATGACATCATTTTGCGCCTTAATCATATAGGGATGCACTCTAGTACAATTTATAAGCATGTAGAATTGCCCAAACGTTCTAATTTCTAACATGTACTGGATTGTTGAAGATCTAACTGCATGACACACTGACACCTGACAATAAAATTCTACTGCAATCATTTTCAAGTATCTACCGAGTCCATTATGTTCTATCATTTCGTATTAACATTCTACATGTTCGAACGTTTAAACATGTCCACCTGGTTCGTACTTGATTATGGCTCTAATCATAGATCTATTGTTCTATCACGTTTCCTCAAATTTCTTTTTTTTTTAAATTGTTCCCTTAAATTAGTTATTTTCTTCATAAATTATCATTATGAATATTAATGTATAACTCATTGAGTAAATTACAAATAAAAGGACATCTATGTATTACTATGGTGAAGTTCCGCGCGATGCGCGGATGTATTTTAAAAATTATATACAAATTTTGAAATGAATAAATGTTTTTTGAAAATTGTATCAAGTCATTAGAATTATTTAGTACAATGTGATTTGACTAATTATAATATTTTAATAAGATGAA
>JAYMTS010000202.1:0-12767 GCA_036898005.1 Geranium phaeum
CCCAACACTTCATTCATCGCCACTTACTTACGTCCCAAATATAACCTCGAATCTCATCACTACATATCTAGTTAAACACAAACTTCTTAAACTAAGATGGTAACGAATCTAAAATCACAGCAAAATGATCAATTCTAGAGAAAACTCCAAAGAAACTAAAATTAATAGAAGATAAGAAGATAAGATGTGTATACATACACTAGTTCCCGGAGCAGGAGTGCGAATTTGGCGTTCAAAAATCCTGGCAGCGACATTGTTGCTGCTAAACATCAGTTCCAAGCCATAATTTCCCTCCTGAAACCCACAAAACCCAATCCAATCCTATCCAATCAACAACAAATTAGGGTGTGAAAACAACAACAAAAACAACAATAAATGAAGAATACATTACAATTTCATGAAAAAACCGGAATTTGGTACGAAGCAGATGTGAGTGATGAGTAGAGAAACCGCAGAGAGGCGCAGAGTTGTGGTTTTCGGCTCAGAATCGTCGGCAAGGAAATGAAGAGGATGTGATTCTCGCGACGGAGCTATGGCTATGGAGGCCAAGCAAAGGACTGAGATTGACGACAGGTCGTTCCTACTGTACTGTGGGAAGGTCTGGTCTCTGGTTGTGTTCAGCTCGTTTTCTGGATTTCTTAGAATCTTGGAAGAGAAAAAATATCAGTTCCCCATTAGAGTGAGTGACAAAATGAAAAAGGTGAGGCTATTATTATTATTATTGATACGACGTAGTTTTGGTGGAGGGTAACTAAATGTAGTAACTGATGAGGAACCAAAATGGAATAAAGACCGTGTTTTGTTTCCACAAATGTAGTGAAACCGCAAAACCTGCCGTTCAAATTTTATGTACAATTTTAAATGTCAAATTCCATGTGTAAATAAAATAAAATAAAATCAACTTTAATATATGGATAATACGATAGAAATCAGCTACAAATCAAAAATGGGTGATAGAATTGTAGAAGGTATAGTGCAATATTGTAAAATGTACACTGCAAAATTGCAGAAGCTGATGGACTCATGCAAAATTGTTGACCATGTATACTGTGTAGTGCAAAGTTGTACCTTCTACGACTTTTCACTACACTTGCTACAATGTTGCACTACACCTACTGCGGCTCGGAAATTCAGACACGTATTTTTAGTTTGTGCTGGAATGTTCCAAAAAAATATACAAGAAGGTTCCCTAAGTATAATAATAGAGTAACTATCAGCTACAAACTAAATAAGAGTGTACGAACGTCCGAATGTAAAAGATGTAATGCAACAATGTGTAAGATACATTGCAAGGATATGTAAGGTAATGGACCTGTGTAATTTTTTTGACTTTGTAGATTAAGTAGTGCATAGTTGTACCTTACACACCATTGCATCATACCTGACACATTGTTACACTACACCTTACACAGTTCAGACACATATTCTTGATTTGTACTGAAAGGCTTCCCTATAGTAATATATTAATACGTTGTCGTTCTCCTTCCATATAACTCTATTATCTTAAAGAATTTAAATCAAAATATTATTATACAACCCAAACTGTACCACTAAAAAGTGTGAGTCCTTTGATCACAACATCAATTTGTTTGCAATATTCATGATTTTATTATTTCCCTTTCGGTGACCATGTAAACGTGTATGTATAATATACACATGAGTTATCAATAAAAGTCCACATTCCCATCAATTCATCATATCTCTTTGGGGGAAAATATGAAAAAGATTAGAGCTGCTCTTGCTACATACAGTGTACATTGAAAACAACAAAACATTGATTTTCTTATTCCTATCTCCGACCGCCCTTGATGCCTAGTGGTCTCACATTCTCAGTATATGCATGTATCTATGTCCCCTCCTCCATGGGCTGGCTGGGTTTTGGATAGAGATACAAAAAGATGAGGAGATGGTCTGAATGGAACAGACACTGCCACGTATACACACTAACTAATTCACTTCATTTATCGATCCTGAGATTGTTACAAAGATGTCCCAGTTCCGGTCTTGAATTCATCCATGCCGTGAATCTGGTCTTTTCTGCAGAATTGCTGTAGAGGTACGACCTGAATGTGATCAGGAAGAAATATCTCCTGCAAATTCCAGAAAACGATTATTCAGATTATGTGATTGCAAGTTACTCGACGCATTTGTACTGCTCTGCAACAGGGTTCTCTAACTCAATGATGCACGACTCTTTACGCTATTCAGATTATGATCTTGGATTAATGTAACTTTTGATCAGGAACCACACATTCTTATTTTCATTTCCATTTAATCAACTTATGTTATTCGACATGAAATAACATTGCATGCAAGTGGGATCCTGACCCTCAACTCCAGTTCACTTCAGTGTAAGTCCAACTGCTATCTAAGATCCAATAGCTGATAATAGGAAACTGACCTCAAAGCCTTAATGCCCCTATCTATGAGGTAAGCTCGTTGCTCATCATCGCCATCAGGAAACTTCTCAAGTTCATTCTTATAATAAAGAATGTCATCACGCAAATGCCCAGCACCAGCGCACCTATAAAAATAATGGAACACACGTATTAGTCTCATTTTAGGAAAAATAATTCCCTATCTTACGAATAAAATAGGAATCACGACATCATGAAATCTGTTTTGACCTTTACTATGCTCAGACAGAAACTAATACTTTTAGGGGATAAGCTTAAATGAGATCACATGCCTGTCAATGATGATGTCAACATCTGCTTTGCTTTGGGGGCCATACACAAGAACCCTCAAAAGGCTTAAGATGTCACGATAATCACCCATTTTAAGTGCTTCTTCATTGTATGCCCCAGATAGTAAAAAGTCATCAGAATTATGAACTAAATGTGGACCAACCAATGACTCTGAGCTTGATGCCAAGTTTGCCTCTGCGTCAAGTATAATACAAATAATCGCCATAGCGTATGCGACTCCTCCAACGCCAGTGTGAGACATAAAAAGATAACATCCTGCAGATCTGCACATAAAGAGAAAAAAAATCTTCATTCACTAACAAGAATATACGCAAATCATATTAAAATCACTGAGCAATATCACTTGCACAAAATTGCTGAAGTTGAGATATTACTATAAGTTATAACATGCAAACTAAGCATCCAAAACGTACTCATCTTTGCAGTATTGGATAGCATCAACATCAGCAGCTAAAGCTTCTCTCTCTCTAGTTAAAGGTATCCTCCTATACTTGATATTGTAGCCCTCGTTTGCAAGAGCAGCATAAACTTCTGCAGGAGTCTTGACATCCTCCGCAAAGATATTTTCCCAGTATCCTATAATAACACTAGACTGCTTTAATGTTGGGCTGTATTCTTCACGATGTAAAAGCATTCGTCCACCAGACTGTCTGACCTCCGATAATATATCTTCCTTCAGCCGTGCCTCCATGTTCTCCACCTGCATAAAAGAGTGTTACAGAATATTATTCACGTGATCAAGGTTTATCAATGGAGAATGTTGTGATGATGATGTACCAGAGGACCGGTAATTCCCACGTGCTTGAGGGTATCAACGGGTTTGTTTAGTTCCCTCAGGACAAAAGGCGTGCCATTGATGTAAACAACTTCTTCTTCGCTCAAATCAGTTAGTATTACCTTCCTACCTACAGTTCCTTCTTCAACAGGCTTGGCACCCAAATTTGCTAGCATCTCCTTGGCAGCAGCAATGGTTGGAGTTGCCATGCTGTACACAGGGTATCCATCCACCTATAGTAATAGGATTATCAGGCTAAAGCAATGTTCTGCTTGATAACAAATCAGTAACTGTTCATATAAGAAACCCTCATGTGTATTTGTGTATGCAGATGAGTGGGGCAACATGTCTGAACAAAAGATATGCAAACTTCGTATATTAGCAGCAACCAAAGTTTCTAAACATGTAAAAGGGAGATAGAATAAATAATTTGATCAAATCTAGGCACCAATAATTTGATTAAATCCTAACACTAAAACAGACACTGAGATTTCATTCCAGACATGTGAGCAATGATGCACTAAAACTGCACTTAATAAGCAATCATAATTAGAACCTAAAAACTGACCTCTGTAATGGTCTGTTTGGTTTATTGTATCTCTTACTGCAGTATTGGCCAAAACAAAGTAAATGTTTAAACTCTTCAGATTTATATCAGTGACCTATTTATAAAATGGGGTACAAATTGCAAGAGGCCAAAGATACACATACACTGATTGGAGGCCAGTGAGAAATATTGTTTGTAAGATAAAATAATATCAATAATAGACATTCATGAAAATGATAAGTCAAATACAGCTCCTACCTTGGCCGAGAGAAAATATGGTGGTCAATGATGTAACAGAAGACCCAGATACAGCTGATTGTCAAATATGAACCATGAACTGGAACTCTAGTAGTTAAGCTAGGGCTTCGTTAAATCAAGTCATTTTGAGTGGCCGTGAAACACTAAGATATTTTAAATACATCTTAGTTGTGTATTGTTATCTTAAGTGATATCTATTATCAGTAATGCTAAAAGCTTAAGCCATCATACACATTAGAGTGTTAGATCCATCTATATTTGGTCAGTGCAAGAAATACTATCCTTTTGGGACATTTATATAAGCATACCTTATAAAGATGTGGTGCACCATGAATTTGTATGTGGCTGGAAGTTTCTTGACCGGGAAAGAAGTACATCTTAAGAATTGAGCCTTTCACCAAGACAGAACCATTGCGAGCCTTGAGAGTGGCTTCCATGATCGCATCTCCATTCTGAGACTCAAAAGGTGCTCTCAATCCCTCCTAAATTCCAAATCCGAAGTACAGTCAGGTCCAGGTACGATTAGTTGACTTAAGACTGGGAATAAAAAATACAATGTTAATGTCTAAGTCATTATGGAGAGGAACATTTACAGGAATAGTGAAAAACCGCCCAGGCCTTAATCTGATGCTCCATTTCATTGCTTGGGCCTCTGGTCTCTTATGCAACCATTTCTTAAATGTCATCCTAGATTCTCCTTGCCCGCAAAATCCATCAAATGCTTCGCTTCCAAGATATGCAGCAAAAGCAATTAATCGAAAATACCGTTCCAAGTACTCAGCACCACGGTTAAGTGCTACTCTCCTTACCCTTGGCTCAACATGCTGGTTGAATGTTTTTCTGTATTGCAAAACAGCTTGCCGTATGTTCTGCAGAGCGGAGCATCTATCAATTATAGCATCCAGTGCCTCCCGACATTGGACCCCATTATCAAATAACCTTGTTATCTTCCACAACAATAAGATGTCATTTATGCCAAATGAGCGACTCTGCTCCTTTTCAGGTTTTCTTTTCGCCTTAATGGAGGTGGATGTACAAGTAGAAGTGTTACCACCAGATTCTTCACCGCTTGAGGTACCACAATCCAACTCATCATGATTCATATCATCAAAGATTATTTGAATTGGCCTCCCATGGTCAATCCGAAGTTTGAGTAGGCAAGCTATTACAGTGCCAGTGGTAGTCCTTCCTCTTCCCATCTGTGATTAAATTATAGATTATATTTTAGGGAAAAGAACATAACAAGGAAACACCACAAAAATCATAATAGTTGTTACTCAAGATCAACATGAACATGCACAACGAATGGAATGTTAACCTGGCAATTGAAAACAAGAGCCGTGTCCTTTGAAGCAGAAGCAATGTTCACTGCCAATGCATCAAAATCAGAGCTTTTGGGAGCTTTGCCATCAGTTATTGGTACTCTAGCATATTTCACAGGGAAGCCTTCTGCCTCTAAGCATCTGAAAACCTCTAGTGGAGTCTGGATAGCATCAGAAGTCACATGTTCCCAAGCATCAAAAATTTGTCCATCGTCAGTTTCATGAATAACCATTATAGCACCACCATAACTTTCAGCTTCTCGCATGATATCTTCCTTTAGACGAGCCTCCATCCTCTCCACTCTTTCACAATCAATTCCCTGAACACAGATACCAAGTACACATTTAACTAAACAAACAATTATTGAGCTGAAAAGATGTGAAAACAGATCAAGGAAATTTTAATACAAGCAGAAAGACATGGATGCTGTGATGTTTTATGCCCCTTGTACTACATGACCCAAACTGGCCCATATTTCATTTCGTTCGTTATTATAACAAGCAAAACTAATAGCAATATGAACACGATCATTTCTAGTGACCTCTTCTTGCAATGCATAAATGTAGAACACAGCTCAGCCAGAGTTAGATACAATTCAATGCACACTTCAATAATGAAAGATAAAGGCTATGTTTTACCGTGTATTCTCGCATATTTTTGTATGGTCTCTCGACCTCGCGGAGAACAAATGGTTTTCCATTGATGTAAATGACAGGTTCTTCTCTCATATTGTGCCAAAAAACTGGACGGCCACCTTCTGAACCACCAATTCTTTGAATAACGGACCGAATACCATCAATTGTTGGATTGGCAACTCCATATACTGGAAATCCAGGTACTTCTCTGAAATTGGGCGCACCTTCCACTCTCTCGGGTAAATTTGGATTTTGACAACCAGGACAATGGTCACTTTTTAGTACGGTTTGACTTCCAAGAACCTCTCCCTTTCGTAGTGCAGCAACAACACCCATCTCACAAGGGCGGCCATCAGCAGATTCAGCCATTTTCATCATAGATGGCTTTAAGTTTGCATAACCAAGTGCACCCATTGGGTCTCTTCGGAGTAATCTGTTAGAGGGCACAATGGCAAAAATCTAATTTAATAATAAGTTCACTATTAACCTAAATATCGTGCAAGTTGTATCCATTCCATTTTGGATTATTGGAGAAAATAACTTCTAACTCAGGACCATGGTGATATTTCGTTCTTCATTCGCAAGTACTAAACTTGTATAAATGTTATAATTTCACAAGGTGAGCACAAAATGGTTGTAAAGAGTTGAAAAGTATCTTGCAAATTCATAATGTCATTGGGATGATAATAGCAGGACACAACATCAAATGGGGGTTAATAGGGACTACCCATAGAAACATGGGTTAATTAAACAATCAGCTGCTGCAACCCGTAGGAAGATACTTGGACCACCAGAAGGTGCCTTCACCATACCTTAATTGTCAGCAGTCGGCCCCTCAACCAGGGTAAATCTCAAATTTTAGTACAACTCAGCTTGCACCGACATATTTTGTCAATCAATTTAAACTCCGGTGAGTCACAAAATCTGTTTTCATAGATTTATCATGTTGTAGTTCTATATGCTCAGACAAACTGATAATTTACCGCCCCTACTACCTATGCATTCAAGAATCGTACCCTGCTTGGAAAGAAGAAAATTTTGCTACTGAATGTGCGATTTTAAAACTTAGGCAACAGTATTTTTACCTGCGTATTATGCTATACAGTTCTGGCCTTGCTTTCATCCAGTCAGTAAAACTAGTATGACCACAAGAAATAGAACGAAGCGCTGCTCTCTCTGAGTGGATATAAACAGCAAAACAAATAAGGAAGTAATATCTTTCCAAGTACTCAACAAAGAATGAAAGCGAAGCCTCTCTCTTCATCTCATCTGATTGACGGAGAATACTACTTCGATAAGTGGCAATTGCTTCACGTAAGTTCTGCAGCTCAAGTAAAATATTTTCAGTCGAGGAAGAAAATTCCATGTACGAAAGTACAAAGACGTGGTATCCGATTGATTGGCGATAATGCAATCAAGGAACTTTATAAAAGGTAAGAGCCTAACCCAAGTAGCAAGGTCGACCTTTTATCTTGGAAGCTCAAACATTTATATGATACCTAAAGATACCTTACAAAAACCATAATCATAGAAACTTTAAAAATTCTAACAAGGCATTATATCTGTTTGATCTTGATGGCATCAAAAAGGCACTACAATTGAAAAAAAAAGGTCTGAGAAAGACTAGCTGGGATCGGCAGTCTGCCCTAGCTGGGAATCAGTAGTAACTTACTTCCTCTAAGAGACTAGCTTGGAATCAGACATATGTGTCATTTTGTCCCCGTGAGGGAGTATTGGATAGTAGAATCTAAGAGATTGGCTCTTTAGTTTGGAGGCATGACCCAAAGGGCTTCTCAGTCCACAGTGCCTTCACCCGACTCTCGACCACATCTGCAGGTTCAGTCAGTTGGTATCGTGCTTTGTGGGAAGTCAAGGTTCCACCCAAAATTCAAAGCTTCTCATGGCTGGCTGCTCATGGAGCCATCCCGACTAGGTGTTTTCTTAGCTGACAGAGGCCTTCACCCATAGCGGCATGTTTTTGCCCTTTTTTCTTCTCAGCCTTCGAAGACTCGGATCATATCTTGCTTCACTGCTCTTGGTCCCGAACCTTATGGACAGCTCTGTTTCGTTGGTGGGGGATACTCTCGACACTCCCAGCCAAGGTTCACCAGCTGATTGAACAATGGCCTTCGTTGATTGTGTCTCGCAGGCACCGTAGGATTTGGGGCCCCTTTGCCAGCATCACCCTCTGGCACATCTGGCTAGCCCGGAACTCCCTTATCTTCGAGGGCTCTTGTGTCTCTCTTTCGATCACTTTTTTAAAAATCCAGCACTTGGGTCTGTCGTTTCATCTGGTTCACAAATCTGACCTATCCTGGATTCATTAGACTCTTAATGTCTGGAGACACGGAACCCAGACGTCCTACTACAGTAATATGGTTCTAATTCTCTTGTTTTATTTCTTTTTGGGAGGGTACTTGTTTTTGCTCTGTTTTTTGGTTAGTTCTTTCATTGTATTTTACAGCTTTATTTTGCTTTGTTGTCTCCATTTTCTAATAGCAATAAATATTTTTCTTTGCTGATAAAAAAATCATGCTGATTTCCCAGATTAGGGATAATGTTAAAAAGTAAAGAGAATTAGACCCGCATAAAAAGGATGACGGTATAACTGAGCAGTAGCATATAACTGTCAGAGCCAAACTAAATTGACAAGTTTGACCTTAGTTAGGGAGTTTCACCACTTACATGATAGCCTAAAGAGAGCCTGCCTAATCTAATAATTTAGAAGTTATAAGAATCTAAATATCCCAACTAAATTATTAACCATAATACTAATAAGGCTCTGCTTTTCACACACCCTTTGTCATTACACTTGGAAAAGATCGAGACAAGCAATGCATAACAATAACGTTATGCATGAAGAAAATGTATGAAAAAATATTTTTTTTTACTCTACAAATGAATTTATTATATTGCATAAATAACATACCTGCATGGAGGAACACTTGTCAATGACTGTATCCACTTGTCTTTTGCCTTCAACCCCACCCTACGAGATCCACTAATTAATATAAAATGTTATATGCTAAAAATAGTAGAAAAGCAACAACACAATACCTCTAAAACCCGTATCAAGCTTCTTATGACTGCATATTCTCCTCTACGAATTGCTTCCTCTGAGTTTAGCATATTCTCATTTACATCAGACCCAAGGTCAAAAACTCTTCCAATCGAATTAGTTCTTGGAATACCTGCTTTGTGTGAACATAAGATGTACTTTTTAAAATGATATCATGGAATTTAAACTAAAAATTAGACACATATTCTTGTTAGACGCGCAGAGCCAATGATGAACAGGTCATAGATAGGTTTATCTTTTTTCAAGGGGGGGAATCCTATTTTTGGTTATTCAGACTCCGCGTCATTTTGGTCTTGCGCAATCGTTGCAACAAAGGATGATTTTCCGTTAACGTGACTAATTAGCTCATTAATTAAGGTTTTAATGCAAATGACATCTCTTCAACCTCTAACCAAAGGCAAATGTCTCAGGAAACTGGCAAACTAATAACAACCATTTAACCTTGAAAAGTTATGAAGAGATAAACCGAAACAGCATTAACAACATTGGCTTGACCCATGTCTACAGTAGCAGTTTCTGTTGATATAATATAGGTTATAAATGAACACAAGTATAAAAAATACCAGATGCTCCTATTCGGTTGAGGTAAACCAAAGTAGCAATCACCATTCCTGTAGTTGTTCTTCCCCGTCCCATTTGACAGTTAAAGATTATCTCTGTATTTATATCAGCTTCCGATATTTTTTGAACCTGAGAAGGAAAAGGAGAAAAGAAGTGAGTTACATTCATCTGTGTGTGAGTGCATGTCAGTCTACGTGCTTCAAATAATTTGTGAGGTATAAGTATTGTGTGTTTGTCTTTTAGTATGCTACAACATCACAATTTGTCTTTATTGAACAGGCCAACACTGAACCTATAATCTTCAGACCAGATCAAAATTGCATTGTCATCTATCAATAGACCGCAACTCTTGATAATAACAACTGTTAGATTGACTGCAAATCCATGGACGAAGGCAAAACTTAACTAATTTGCTAGTGGTGGTGAGAGAAGGAGAAAATCATATGTATGGAAGGATTTGGCTAGTGAGTTGACTGAGATTGTTCTAAATTGAATTAGTGTATCAAGTAGTACCTAGGAGGGACTGGGGAGTTAATTTAAAAGATATCTAGAACATACCGAAACACATACATTCCATTCCAAAGATTAGTTACTTGTAAGTAAATGTTAAAGAAGCTTCAATTCAGAATTTATATGTAACTTACCAAGATATCAAAATCCAGCTCCTTAGGTGGTTTTTCATCAGTTATAGGAACGCGTTCATAACTAACAAGGTATCCTTCTGCTTGCAACTCATCGTACACCTAATCAAAGAAACACCTTTTAGGCAAATACTATGTTGGCATCCCACAAAACTAAGACAAGAGGTTTACCTCCAGAGGTGTCTTCACAGAATCATGTGACACATGTTCCCATTGGTCCACCATCTGACCATCTGGTAGTTCATCAGTGACAAGGATCTTATTTCTATATCTGTTAAGTTAGACATGTGAGTAGAGTTCACTATCACGGAAAGTAAGTAGCATATGATGACAACAACTAACGGATACACGTAAATTCTATAAATTTACCTTGCAGCTTCCATCAATATATCCTCTTTTAATCGAGCTTCCATTTGTTCAACCCTATCTCTGTTGATCCCCTAAATCAATATAGAAAAGTCATTCACCTTTATAAGATATTAATGCATTCTAATATAACTCTGAAAATGCTTTAATGCATATCTTCCCATGAAGGTATATAAGTACATGCATTACATCACCCAGAATATACATAAAATTCAAGGGCATTCAGTAACTGGACACTAGAGGTGGCAGTACAATTGAGATTACAAAAACTCAATCAGAAGCAATGGGAGAAAGTTTGTTTCATGAAAAGACGAAAATGATCTCCTATAAATACAGGGATGAGTGCAATAGCTGAATAACCAGGCATGGAAAAGGGCATATTAGGTTAAGTTCGTAGAAGAGATGGAGGAGTAGGAGATTCTCAATCTGTATTCTTTTTCTGGATTTTTTCTTAATGAGCAATGATGGAAGATTTAGATTTTGGTGACATTTTGAAGTGGAGTCTCTAGCATTGAATTTCCCCGGCCTACTCAACATTGCGGAGAATCATAATCCATCTGTGACAGATTATGTAGATAGTTCAAGGGGGGGAACATGTTCTTCATTTGCTTTATATGGGAATGATGAAGTGAAGTTAAGCTACATTCAATTATTGTTAGGTTGCTTTCATATTTGGCCTCCTTTTGGGTGATTAATGTTAGGCATAAAGAGAAATGCATACAATACAGGTAGCTTCCACAAGGTAGAAAATCATGCACCAATTCGGAAAATAACCCATCATAGTGAGAAAGCTATAAATCTACCAAAGAAATATTTACTAGCATACCGTATACTCAAGGTTGGAGAAGTGTCTCTCTCCATCTCACAATACAAAGGGGCGCCCATTAATGTAAACCAGCTGTTGCAAGAATGTACATTAGAATATTGATACACAACATGTGCTTATTAAACCAAAGACTTCTAGCACTCTGTATTTGTGAAAAGCCATATAAAGGAAACTTTTCTCCCAACACCATTCTTGAGACAAAATATCTTTGTAGAGGCTCTCGCTAAACTAAATTTTTCAAATGGTCACAATTCATCAGTTACGAAAAGTTCATTTACAGCTGAACAAAAGAAAACTGAAACTAAGTAGGCCAAACTGCAATACCTTGGTAATAAGCACTCTGTACAACAATGATGCAGGAATAAAAAACTTTTAAGTGTCATTTCATTTGATTAAACTGTTCAATAATAACAAAATTTTAGAAAACAAAATATCGAGTCCTGACAGAACGATTTACCACCGTCGCCACTAACACGAGCTTTCCGAAGCGCCCCCGCTGCCACCGCGGTGGCCGCCAGCTACACCTTAAATTCAAAAACCCCCCAAAACCCAAAAATGGAATCATTTGAAAATTTAAATTCAAACCAATGGCATTTTCGTCTTTTCACTTTAAAAGTTAACTGATTTTTTAACGAATTTTGTTATCTATCTGTTTTCTAAAGTTGGAGGCTGGATGTTTATTTTTTTTGTGGGTATAACTATGTGTCTTTTGCCCTAAATTTGGTGTGGCTATGTTTACTTTTCTCCTTTACCTTATTTAAAAGGTTTGGTGTGGCTATAATCTAGCTGGCCTTATTAAAGTACCAATGAAGGATTAATAAATTTCAGTGCGTGTATGATGAGGATAATAAGGCAATAAATCATAAAAAATCAAATATTTAAGAAAATAGAATGATAATAAAGGTAATTAGAATTTAAGTTGAGACTAACCAACTAATTGTAAATGTGTATGATGAGGATGATAAGACAATAAATCATTAAAAGAATCAAATATTTAAGAAAATAACCAACTAATTATAAACGTTTATGATGAGAATAATAAGGTAAT
>JAYMTS010000203.1:0-12753 GCA_036898005.1 Geranium phaeum
GTTCAAGAAAGGTCCCCCCTTTGACTCTCTCCATGTGCACTTCACGTGCATCACTTGAGATTAAAACCAACATTCCCCCTTAATCTCGAGTGTGCACATCTAGAATCTTCAGCTTCTCCCTCATCTGCAGAAATGCATTCCTTCCAAGAGCTTTCGTAAACATGTCTGCCATCTGAAGATCACTTCTAACATGCTCAATTCGCACCCTCTTTTGTTCCACAGATTCTCGAACGAAATGATACCGAGTATCTATGTGTTTGCTTCTGTCATGAAACACAGGGTTCTTGATTAGCATGATTGCAGATTTATTATCGATCTTTAGGCAAACTTCTTCTGTCTTCTTCCCCAGGATGTCCCCAACAAGCCGAGCGAGCCACACACCTTGGCACGATGCTGAGGTCGCTGCTATGTACTCTGCCTCGCACGAAGACAAAGCGACAACCCTCTGTTTTTGTGACAGCCAAGTAATTAGACTTCCTCCAAAGAAAAACACCACGCCAGTAGTGCTTCTTCGGTCGTCAACGTCTCCGGCGAGATCACTGTCGCAATAACCAACCAATTTTGCTCCTCCCTCCTTGCGACAATATTTTAAGCCGAAGTTTAGTGTACCTCTGATGTATCTCAGAACCCGTTTTGCTGCAGCAAGGTGTTGCTCCTGAGGTGCTTCCATGAATCTGCTTATTATTCCAACGGAGTAGCTGAGGTCTGGCCGTGTATTGACCAAGTACCTGAGACTCCCCACAAGACTTCGATACCCTGTAGCATCCACCAAGCTCCCTTCTCCATTTTTACTCAACTTTTGCTTTTGCTCCATGGGAGTTTTGCTCGCATTGCAGTTTTCTAAACCTGCAATTTTTAGTATTTTTTCTGCATAACTTCTCTGACCCAGTTCGATCCCTTCAGCGCTCTGTCTGACTTCAATCCCTAGATAGTAGCACAGCAGCCCCAGGTCACTCATCTGAAATTTTCTACTCATTTCAGATTTAAAACTAACCATCTCTGACTTCTTTGAACCTGTGATGATTAAATCATCCACATAAACACCAACAATTAGAATAGAAGTCTCTGTTTTTCGAGTATAGACAGCATGTTCCAGTGATGATTTTTTGAACTTCAAACCACATAGACAAGCGTTAAGCTTCTCATTCCAGGCTCGTGGAGCCTGCTTCAAACCATATAATGCCTTCTTCAGTCTCAACACCAGATCAGATCCAGAATTGTCTTCAAAACCAGGGGGTTGCACAACGTATACTTCCTCAGACAACTCACCATTTAGAAAGGCGGACTTAACGTCCATGTGATGAACCTCCCATCCATGATGAGCTGCCATTGCAAGAAGAAGCCTCACTGTTTCTATACGGGCAACAGGAGCAAACACTTCATCATAATCGATACCTTCCCTCTGAGCATAACCCTTCGCCACCAATCGAGCCTTGTGCCTTGTTACTCTCCCCTGTGCGTCTTTCTTTATTTTAAACACCCACTTCAAACCGATTGCTTTCATGGTTGGAGGAAGTGAAGTTAAAAACCATGTGTTGTTTTCCTTGATGCATTCAATCTCTTCCTCCATTGCCCTTCTCCACTTTGTGTCGGCCAGAGCAACCTGAAAACTTTCTAGCTCCTCAGATGATAGAAAACAAAGCTCGTCATGCTCTGTTTCTATCTCAACTGTCTCGTCATAAATTTCAGCCAATGATCTTTCACGAACTGGTCCCTCAGGTGTCTCTGGGCTATTTGGAGTAACTTCATCCCTCTCTTGAACACGAACAGAGTTGGCCGATGTGGGGTTTGAGACAGGTACAACATCTTCTGGCATGACTGGTTCTGCAGCATTTTCAAGTTCTTCACTCCATTCCACACTGAAAATATTGGAGTCAACTTGTTGGTCCTCTGCAGGCTCACTCGACCAGTCCCAACATGCCTCTTCATCAAAAATGGCGTCCCTACTGATAATGATTCTATTGGTGATAGGATTATAAAACCTATACCCTTTCGTTCCTGCCTCATACCCCAGAAATACAACTCTGACACTCCTATCATCAAGCTTCTTGATATTATGATCAGTTACTTTTATGTAAGCAACACAACCAAAAACACGAAGTTGACTTACAGTGGGAATTCTTCCATACCACATTTCATATGGCGTTTTTCTTATCAGGCTCCTCGTGTAGGCTCTGTTTAGTAGATAAATAGATGTCATGACAGCTTCGCCCCAAAACCTCCCCGGTACGTTTCTGTTCTTCAGGAGACATCTGGCCATCCCAACGATCGTTTGATTGCGCCTCTCGACGACTCCGTTTTGCTGTGGTGATCGAGGAGCTGTAAGATGTCGATTCAACCCTTCATCATTACAGAACACCTAAAAATCTCCAGACAGAAATTCTCCTCCTCTATCAGTGCGTAAGACCTTCAACTTTTGATCTGATTCTACTTCGAATTTGTTCTTCAGTGCAGTAAAAGATTTCAGTGCTGAGTCTTTCGTTTTCAACAATGCAGCCCACATGAAACGCGAGAAATCATCAACAATAAGCAGGAAATACCTGTTCCCAGCTGGCGTCTTTGGTGTGATTGGACCACACAAATCTCCATGGGCTAGCTCCAAAGGTTTCTGGGCTCTGAAGCTTGATTTCTTTGGAAATGCTTTTCTTCGTTGCTTTCCCAACAAGCATGCTTCACACAACTGGTCGGGGTGTGAAAGTTCAGGCAATCCTCTCGCCATGCCTCCACAAGCCATCTTCTTCAACGTAAAGAAATTTAGATGGCCAAACCTTGCATGCCATAGCCAGTTCTTGTCCTCCATTTTAGTGAATAAACACACTGGTCTTGTGCACTCAACGCGTAGAATATACAAACGATTCTCAGAGCGTTTTACCTTCATCAGGAGCCTCTTGTCTGGATCATGTACCTTCATCCATCCATCTTCAAGCTCAATTTTGCAACCTTCCTCGTCCAACTGACCAAGGCTGATGATGTTAGACTTCAAGCATGGAAGATAGTACACATTCGTCAATGCTCTATGCTCAAAAGTCTTTCCTTGGAGCAGTATTGTACCTCTCCCTTGTATTTGAACCAGGGATCCATCTCCGAATTTAACTGTCCCTTTCACTTTCTGATCTATATCAGAGAAGGCCTCAACATTTCCTGTCATATGATTGGTAGCCCCAGTGTCTAGGTACCAAACATCTGCTCCTCTCTTTTCTCCATAGCCGAGCTCAGGGATCACTCCTTCTTCATACAACAGAGTGTGTTCGGTACTCTGTTTTTCAACTTCTGAGACTGCCATAAACAGTGCTGGTTCCTCTTCTTCCTCTGTATTTTGCTCGGCCAGGTGTGCTTCCTCCTTCTCAGAATTCTTGCATTCATTTTGAAAATGGCCGTACTCATTGCAGATATAACATCTGACTTTTGACTTGTCAAATTTTCTACCATTTCCTCTGCCTCGGCCTCGTCCTCGCCCTCGTCCCGAGCTTGAACCACCTCCTCTACCTTTCTGATCTCTAGCTGCCATGGCTTCCCACTGAGCTTTGGTCAAAAGAAGTTGGTCATCTTCTCTTTCAGATCTCCTCCCCTTCATTTTGGACTCGAAAGCCCTTAGCCGTCCGACTGCTTCCACCATTGTCATTTGTGATGTGTCTCCCCATTGTTCAATGGTTCCGACGATAGACTCAAAACGGTCCGGCACCGATCTGAACAACTTCTCAACCATAGCTTCCTCGGTGACTTCCTTCCCAAGGACACGAATCTGGCTCACGAGACTTGTTAACTTCAACGAGAAATCACCGATCGTCTCGTTCTCATCCATGAGTAACCTGTCAAACTCACGTTTCAAAACTAACACATTAGCTTTCTTCACTCTATCTTCTCCGATCCTCATGTTTTTCAGAGCCTGCCACGCTTCCCTGGCTGTGTTTTTCTCGGAGAGAGCCATCAGTACGGTATCAGGGACAGATTGTGATATTACCGCAAAAGCATTCTGATCACAGACTTCACTTACCGTTTTATCCCCCTCGACAGCTTCCCAAACACCAAGAGCCTTCATCACTACCTTCATTTTGAAAGCCCATACTCCATAATTTGTGTCATCAAGCATGGGATAGACAATTGACAGGTTTGCTCTGTTCTGAGCTCTATTTCCAGTTAATCCTATCGCTGGATTTTCATAAGCTAACGAGCTTTCAACATCCCTACTTGTTGGTGTTTGAGGTTCACCCATTATTTGTCTTGTAAGGCTCTGATACCAAATATAAAATCTGGACCAAGAAATACCAAGAGAAATAACAGATGAGAATGGGGAAAAACACCAGCAAGCAATACACATTTGCTCTGGTTCTTAACACTTTATTTATACTCTGAACTGACAAACTAAGTTTAGAAAATGAACTAACAAAAAACCCCAATAACTCTGGTACTGGATGCTATAAAGCAGGGCCAACTAATACCACTAACAGAGACTTCTTCTTCAGCCGAGACTTGTGCTTCAAGAAAGGTCCACCCTTTGACTCTCTCCATGTGCACTTCACGTGCATCACTTGAGATTAAAACCAACAGGATCTCCGGTGTGAATAGAGCATTGCCTAAGAGATCTCATATCCACCCTCCTCACGTCCCCGATCAGCTCCGACGAGTCCCTCTCCACCATTAAAGCCCTCTCCGACGAGTTCAAGAGGTTCGGTTTCTCAACTCCATCCTATGTGCCTCCCGTAGTCTCGCTATCCTTCCTCATCATCTCCGTTGAGATCTTCCCCAACGCGAGAGTAACCCAAAACCCACATGCACCCACAGACCAGAGCACCCTCTCCGAGTCCTCTGGCCTCCCCTAAGCTTCCCCAAAACCAACCTCCACCGAATAGATCTGGAAAATTTTCAAATCTGTTTTCGTTCCGTCTGAAACCGACATCCTTACCATCCAATCCTCGGTGAAACCAATTCAGCTGCAAAGAACAGCTCGAAAATAGCTTAAGGATCGTCATCGGAGAGCACAACTGGAAAACGACGACTCTCTGGGGACAAAAAAAGATTCTTTTTAGGGAGAAAGGTACAGACGTCCCCATATTGATTCTCATAATTCTCACCCCTTTTTTATTTTCACTGGAATGCATCTTTATACGTGCTATGACGCTTCGACATTTAAATTTGGACTCAAAATCTGAATTTTATACATTTTATAACTATTTTCTTTCCATTGAGGAGAGAATCTGCCCCATCTCTTTCCATACACAAGCTAGGGAGAGACTTCTTAGAGGATGAGCATGTATTCGGTCAAAATCAAGCTTCTTTAGGTAATAGTTTTTCCAACACTCTCCTGAATGTTTAATATATATACAATACTTATACATTCCATGTGCAATTCTGTAGCTTCTTGAATGTTCCATGTGTAATAATACAACCGATAAGAATAAATTGTTTCAATAAGGGCGTTTCCGTGTAAAATAGATTATTTCAATATGGGCAGTTATAATTTTGGAGCATTGTTCTGGTTGGTGATATTAGAGTTACAGTGATATATTAGTTGTTGGTGATCGAGTTGAACTGTAATAAATAGAATTTTTAAAAAAAATAAAATTGAGATCGGTTTTTTATTATTTGTTTCATAAAAATATTTATTTACAAAAAAGTTTTAAAAAAATATTATTATTATTATTTAAAAATTAATTCAATGGTAATATGAACATTTTATTCTAAATTTAACAGATTAATGGATGACACTTAAAAAAAATTTGTCCGTACTCAAGCGAAACTTATTTTAAGTTTCAAAATTAATCGAGCTCCAAGATGGGAGGACTAGGAGTTAGCTTTGTTGGGTACAGTTAGTACAGTACATAATAAACTTACCATAGTGATTAGTGAGTGAGTGTAAAGAAGATGACACCAAAAATGTGTGGAGGCCAATGCTTCACTCTACTCTTCTCTTCTCTCTCACAATCTTCTCCATTGATCTCTACCTCAATCTCCAGACATGAAACCCAAAACACGCTCTTCACCATCATCGCTCAATCATGGCTAGTCTCTGAAATCACTTCCCAGACCCCAATCATCACCCACTCCAGGTACCGTCTCTCAACTCCTGTTTCTTTTCAATGGCGATCCACCTCTCCCTTTACCTGGGTATCTATAGCTCCCCCTTTCTGTTCCCAGACAAGTCTCTGCTTTCTGGGTACTTCTTGCTCTTCAATGGACGAAAATGGAGGAACCCATTTTCTGGGGTCCACTGTTCTTTGATGGAACAGGGGATGCTTCGACGGCCCGACCCAAATCTGCTGAATTTGGACCTCGATGATGAGATTGGTGAAGAGGGTATTGATTTGGAGGAGACCCATATCGTGAAACCCACTTCTGTGTTCTGTAGCCAGATTGAGAAGCTGGTTTGGTCAGGGAGGTACCAGGAGGCTCTTCAATTGTTTGAGATCTTGGAGTTTGAAGGTGGGCACGATGTGGGTCGCAGCACCTATGATGCTCTGGTGAGTGCAATTATTGAGTTGAGGTCTGTGAGAGGAGTTAGGGTGCTGTGTAACTACATGACGAAATCTGGGTTTGCAATGGATCAGTATATGAAGAACAGGGTGCTGAGAATGTATGTGAAATGCGGCTTGTTGGATGATGCGCGTAAGGTGTTTGATGAAATGCCTCACAAGGATTTGGTATCGTGGACTACGGTAATTGCAGGGGTTGTAGATTCAAGGGATTATGGAGAAGCATTCGGGTTGTTTATGACAATGTGGGAGAAATTTTCTTGTACTAGGTCGCGTAAACTATCCCCTGTGATAAGGACTATGCTCTTGGCAACTACCGGGTTGGGGGTTATTTCTGTTGGTAGACAGTTACATTCGTGTGCATTGAAGATAGGAGTAAGTGCGTATGTACCCGTGGCTTGTGTGCTGGTTGATATGTACATTAAGTGCGGGGACATTGATGATGCTCGACGTGCTTTTGATAAGATGCCAGAGAGGAATACAGTTGGATGGAATAGTATCATATCGGGGTATGTACTTCATGGTTATAGTGAGGAAGCTCTGAGTATTCTTTACGAGATGCGTGATTCTGGCGTTAAAATGGACCCTTTCACTTTTTCCATAATTGTAAAAGCATGTGCGAGGTTAGCATCGGTAGACCGTGCTAAACAAGCTCATGCAGGTTTAATACGTCATTCTTTTGGGTTCAATAATGTGGTAAACAGTGCACTTATAGATTTCTATGGGAAATGGGGGAGAGTAGAAGATGCGAGGCATGTTTTTGAAAAGATGCCTCGCAAGGATATTATGTCTTGGAGTGCCTTGATTGCTGGTTATGCTAATCACGGTAGAGGGGATGAAGCTGTTGAGATGTTTGAACAGATGCTTTGTGAGGGAATGAAGCCGAACCACGTGACTTTTCTTGCTGTTTTGTCTGCTTGTAGTAATTCGGGTTTATCAGAGCTTGGGTGGGAGATTTTTGAATCGATGAAGGTGCACAAGGTCAAGCGTCGTGCAATGCACTACGCTTGCATGATTGAATTACTGGGCCGAGAAGGGCGTTTAGATAAAGCATTTGCATTTCTAAAAAACGCACCTTGTAGGCCTACAGAGAACATGTGGGATGCCTTGCTGACGGCATCTCGAGTCCATGAGAATTTAGAACTTGGTAAATTTGCAGCCGAGAAGCTATATGAAATGGAGACAGAACGGCTTAGTAACTACATTATCCTTTTGAATATATACAACAGTTCTGGCAAATTGAAGGAAGCTGGAGAAGTTGTTCAAACCTTAAAAAGAAAGGGTTTGAGATTGCTTCCAGCATCCAGTTGCATTGAAACCAGGAAGCAGTCTCGTGCTTTCCTTTCTGGAGAAAAATGCCATGTCCAAACAAAAGAGATTTACCAAAAACTACATGAATTGATGACAGAAATTTCAAAATATGGTTATGTACCAGAGAAAAAATTTGTGCTTTTTGACGTGGATGACCAAGAAAAGCATTCATTATTGTACCATAGTGAGAAGCTGGCGATTGCTTTTGGGCTGATCAATACTTCTTACTGGACTCCATTGCAAGTCGTGCAGAGCCATCGTATGTGTGATGACTGCCACAGTGCTATTAAGTTGATTGCGTTGGTTACGAAGCGGGAAATTCTTGTCAAGGATTCTAGCAGATTTCACCACTTCAAAGATGGGATCTGTTCTTGCGGAGATTATTGGTGACGATGAAACTGCTCCATCTTGTTCATATTTTATAGATGCTTGGCAACTTCATCATCATAGAGACAAGTTACCTTCTGTAAGTAATCATTTCACGTACAATGTAGTTTGTTAAGTGTATTCACAAAAGCAAGGATTTTCTTGCCTCAAGAATCATTAGCATGTTTCTTTCTATCATAGACCCATTCAAATATATAGACTGACAGTTGGGCTACCTACTCGAAAATTGACAATTTTGATGTTACGGGTCTCAGTATTTATCTAGGCTCAATGTCGAATCACGGTATCCGCGGTCATTTTTTATTGCCTGTGAGATAACGGTGGAAAGAGCTTGTAAAATACATTCTCTAAGACTGGCCTATGTCGCTGACTGCCACGCTATCTCTGCAGTGCTCCAACCGCTTGACAACTCCGGCCCTCAAACCCTGTATGTTCCTTTTTTCGTCTTGATTCTAAGTTGTGTTATATATATGGAGAAATCTGTTGCTTTAGTCTTCTAATTCGGAAGTTGTTGCCTAAAATTTGAACATTATGCTGCTCATTTGTTGACAGAGGATTGGTGCTTTCGACAACATCATGGTATTTGTTCATTTACATAGTCATGATCAGTATATATCTGAATGGACTCTTCTGTGATGGATCTTCTGAGAATGGCATTGCAGGCATCGCAGAACGATGGTTCATATCATACTCCATTGCAAGTTGTGCAGAGCCATTGTATTGTAAGCTGATTATGTTGGTTAGTAAGTGAAATATTATATAGGAATCATAGTCAAAGATATTGAAAGATTTTCATCACCTTGAAAGATAGGATTTGTTCCTCTGGGGATTATTGCTGATGACAAACTAATTCATATTCATACAATGTAGTTTCAGCTTTTTGGGCCCATCTATAGAAAGATGATTCTTTGTTGTCCATGGAAAATTTCCAGATTTGGTTCTAGTTCTACTGACTTCAGTATTTTTTTCTGTATCACATATCTAATTAAATAAATACGGGCAGTACCCATTTCATAATTGAAAATTATAATATTACAGTTTCCTCAGTACTTTTCTTAGCTTTAAATGTGATCCATAAATGATCTTTGATAGAATGGAGAATGGGTCATATCTGTTTACTTGAGAGACTAAAATGGAATGGAGTGAGTTTGTGAAACTAAAAAATCCATTCTTCATGTTATAGATAACATTTGCATTATTAATGCACGTACATTTCATTTCCAGTCCCCACACCTGAGGTTACTTATAAAATAGAAGATAATTACAAGATACAATTCAGGAAACGTGAGGGACAATGTGCATAAACCTCTCTTATTTGCGCTAGTAATCATCTTTTGCTTCGTAATTTAATGGGTATTTACAGAAAACTTTCCTACTGCTGCTAACAAACTCAATTATTTTTAAATAGCCGAACTTCGTAGGAGGCAAGCTCGAACGAGTTGATTTTAGCTTGGCATGGATCCATTGCATTGTTGCTGATGACTGCTTCATACCAGAAAGGATCACCAAGGAAGCTAGGTACAGCAAAAAGGGGAAAGAGAAAGCACAAGTCAGAAACCAATAGATATAAACGGAATATGAGAGTATTGGCAATAACAAACAAGAGACATGTTTTTATAAGAAAAGGTTTTGCAGCAAGCAAGATCTGACTAGTTTTAACAAGTCCTCTTTGGGTTTGAATTGAAACTTGAAAAAATATTCATAACAAAGAAACGCAGTTTCTTTATTTGAGTAGACAAGTAAACAAAGCTGTAGAAAACATAATCGGAGCAGCATATAAGTCAAGAACAATATCACAATGTTGGAATGTGTAATTTTTTCCTAAAATTTCATACGATGAGCAATTAAGAGTTGAGATATAATGTGTTTAACTGGCTACACTGAAGTAGTAAAACAAAAAAAATAACATAATCCTACTCCATACCTGAAATGATACTGAGAATTGAGAAGTGAGGTATTTTAAGTCATCTTGGGAAAACGGTTACTCAATTAGGGAGGCACCATGGTTTTATATCAAATAGGTCTCTCATTTGACTAGTTGCAAAAATTAAGCATTCAAAACCAGTGATGCAACTAAATCAATTTGTTGTAACTTTAGTTAAGGTCAACAAGAATCATTGAACAATAGATGGGACGAATCAAATCGGTCACGATGGTTGAATGTGCAAAAACGATAACCAAGTACAGCAAAAACACAAAACTGATATAATGAAGTTGAAATGAACATCAATTGCAAATGTTTCCAGAGTCACCTTCGTTAAGTGTTCAAACACCGCCATTTGCAATGACAGGGATGCTCACAGTATGAAGTTAACTAGATATAATGTGCATCAAACCTTCTTCCTTGACCTGAAAGGCACCAAAGCAAAGCAATTCAGATAACCTTAACAAACAAAAAACAACATTGTATTATATAATATGCAATGAAAGACAACTGCACAGTGAGAAGAAATATATGAGTAGCAAGTTCATGAAGAAAAAAAGTTAAGACATTAGGGGGCAAAAGGTAAGGCAATTGTACCTGGGTTTTGTGAACACCTATCCCCTTGAACTCCGAATAGTTGGGACTATTCAGGAATACTCTCCCAGATCGAGTACCTTCATCACTACATGTACAAATAAGTATCAAATAGCGTCCCTGAAGTGAATTTATCACAACTACCACTAAAAGGAGGTTAGCAAACTGAGCGAGCACCTGCAACCATCCCCAACCAGTAAGTAATATTTCTTTTTCTGAGTGAACCTATTCAAAGAAACAGCATACACAATATCTACCGCCCACTTTAGATCAAAATGTCTAAGCGCCGCCAGAGTCTTCAAAAACCACCATGGAGAGAGTTGACATCCATGCGTGTAGACCCCTCTGGGGATCCCTCTTCCACAACTTTTCCAGGTTGCCGACTGCCTCCCTTGTTAATCCTGATTTCAACATAACTTTTGCAAGCGAATTGAATGTACAATCATCGGGTTGAATATAAGCTTCCATCATGTCCTTGTAAGTCAAAAACACCTCCCTGAATCTTCTAACTGATGCATACAACCCAAGTACATTGTTATAACTCAACAGATCATTCAGAAGACCACACTCTCTCATTTGTTCTGCGATTGATATAGCCTCTTCAAATCTCCCCATTTTTCTGTACATGCATAACATCATCGAATAAGAAAACTCATTTGCATCTCCTTCTTTCTTCAAGTATTCAAAAATCTCTTTTGCTTCTTCAACCAAATTCTGCTCGGTGTAGAGATCAATCATACAATTCGAACAATAAACATCAGGCCCCTCCTTCAACGATTGGAGCAATTTATATACTCCTTGTGCTTCTTTCAAGTAGCCAACTTTGGCAAAAAGCTTGATCAAGCTTTTGTACACAACAGAATTCCCCTGTAGACCAGCACTTTCCATTGCACGAACATAACCAGTGGCTTTTCTAACATTTCCAGCATCAGCAGAAGCATTGATGAGTACACTGTAGACAATCATATCCGGCTGCACGTCATGTCTAATCATCTCCTCATACAATATTTCTGCCTTTTCCAGCTGACCTAATTTCACAAAGCTTGCGATCACATCACAATATGAGATGCAATCACTAACTAGCCCTGCGTCTTGCATCTTTCTCAGATAAATTGTTGCTGTGTCTGGCATGTTCGCACCGACCAAAATATGTATTAAAGTGACATAGGTAAAATTGTCTGGAATTACTCCGTCAGACTCCATAGCATCGAACAACTGACATGCCTTGTAACAGTCCTTTCCTATCCCATAAGCCTTGATCATCACATTGTACTCAAGGACAGTCAACTTCTTCTCCTCTTGACAACACATGAAAACCTTTTCAGCTTCTGAAACATGCCCACATTCCCCATATGCATCAATGTTGGCAGAGTAGCACTTAGAATTCATGTTCCCTGCAAGATGAAACCTCCTGAACCATAGCCATGACTTTTCAAGCATTCCAGCTCCTATGTACATTCTAGTCAGAGATGATTGGGTGAGTTCATCAATCTGTAGACCCCTTCTATCCATCTCTTCCACTAGGCCTTCAGCCTCGCTAACCATCTGTCTTGATGAGTATGCATGCAAGAGGGTGCGGTAATTTACAATGTTTGGCTCTAGACCAGCCTCCTTCATTTTCCTATAATAGCATGTAGCCGTGTTCATATCATGATGATTAGCATAAAGGGTAATGAGAATATTATATGTTGCATTGTCAGCTGGACATTGAAGCTCCGCCATCTTTTCCATCAGCAAAGTCACTTCATTTAGCTGGCCATGGTTACCACATACGTGAAGCAATGTATTAAAAGTCACGGTGGTCGGCCTAACCCCTGCTCTAAGCATCAACTCAAAAGTTTTTAATGCTTCTTCAAGTCGCCCAGCTCTCCCGTACGTGTCAATCAACGTATTATACGTATAAGGGTTCGAACAAACATTACATTGGATAGAACTTTCCACTTCTGCAGTTGTTGTACCATCGCCCTTGTGACCCGAATTCGCAGATGACCACTTCTTGAAAAACCCCTCGGCCTTTTGAAATTCTCCCGCCTTCTTGTGCACTTGTAATACAATTGCCATCGTAAC